>CAJNIZ010002865.1:0-24040 GCA_905231905.1 Symbiodinium pilosum | reverse complement strand
AAAAGAATAAGCCTACTCTTACCATGACTCTTACAACTAGGATTACTACTACTACGACTACTACGACTACGACTACGACTACGACTACTACTACTACTACTACTACTACTACTACTACTACTTCTTTAAGGCATCAAAAAACTGATGCCCGAGCTTTCCCCGAGCATCCCATTGTAGTAGGCCGTTGTGCCGCCGTTCGCAGTGAGGCGGCCGCGATGTAGCCACTCCGCCCAAAGACATGGCCTTGAGAGCTTTGTTAAGTGGGTGTTTCCCAAAATTAGGGGTACCTTTTTTAGGGTCCCCAGAATAAGGATTATAGTACATTGGGTCTATACAAGGTCCCCTTATTTTGGGAAACTACCAAGTAAGTCTTGGGTTTAGGGTTTAAGGGTTTAGCATGGTTTAGCGTTTAGGGTTGAGGGTGCTGGGTAGTGTGAAGACACTGAGCTCAAGCTCAAGGGCTCGGAAGAAGTCATTCGAGTATCTGAAACAAAGGTGAACCGGATTGTACGTGGACTGAGTGGCCGGTGAGGGACGACACAAAGAGTCGATGTGCTAGGTCGTCAAGTTTTGACCGCTTTAAGTAAAGGTCCCTTGCTTATAAGCCAGCCCCAAATGCTTAGCGAAATGGAACCATAATTCTGGCAACCCGCTATGTGGACAGGGACGGTGTGCAGAAGCTGATACTACCCTTGCGGTCCCTTGGGGTGAAAAGAGGGTTTGAGAGGGAAAAGACGCTTGGGCTAAAGCCTCTAAACTATCATACGGAACCCTTAAATCCGTCAACCCTAAACCCATGCTCCCCAGAACGTTACACTCCTAAATTCCTAGAACCATGAAGATCCTATTGGGACGAGTCCACGGAGCGCCTTAACTCTACTTTTTGAAGAAAGAGTCTTAGGGTTGAGGTTGGGTACTGGATAATATTCAAAAATAGGGATATATAGCCCTTGGTATGACCCCTTCTATAGACGGTTAAAAGGTGGGGTTGGTACCCAAGGTTTAGGGTTTAGGGCTGGGATCCAGTAAACATAAGACTTGAGAAGCTCCCAAATCTAAGCGACAAAGCCCAAAACCTAATCCAGAAGCCCCCCTAAACCCCAAAGCCCCTATATCCCAGCACATACCCCCTAAACCCTAAACCCTAAACCTAAACCTAAACCCTATCCCTCTAATGTTACCTTCCATGTCCCTCCTGAAGGACTTCACTTGGATGGTCACTTATAATCCCCTAGTAGCCATATGAGCTGTAGTCTAAACTCCCATATATAATCCCCTATATAATGCCCTTTAAGGAGTTTAGACTATAGCCCATATAAGACCCTCATCGCCCTTACTGGCATACTTGCTAAGTAGGTATCCCCCTTGTAGGCCTACGTACTTTCTAAGTCCCCCTGAACCCTCAACCCTAAACCCTAAACCTCATCCCAGGGGCAGGCATAGCACGTCACCCGGAGACACGAACTCTGACTCGAAGGTGCTAAACTGTCTTGCAACGTAGCCTGGCCATGACTTAAGGGTGTACCTGTAGGTTTGAGGTTTAGCGTCTATGGTCCAGGAATGTAATTCTTTTTGCGGACCTCTTCTCCAAGAACAGTGTAGTTTAGGCTTTGGGGTTTGCGGAGCGTTGCTTGCTGGTGCTTGAAGTGTCATGGGGACTTAGCTAGTATACTATTTCCCATATAAAAAGCCATAGAAAACCGCAGACATCCCCATCAGTAATCTTTAGGGTTTAGGCTTTCGGGAGTTATGAGACTAGATATATGGACTATGGCAATGAATTACGGACTTTGCGGGGTTACACGCTGAAGACCATGTCCTCTGCGGACCATGAAGCCTTTATGGCTGCCGACGATGGGCCAATGAAAACAAATGCCGTCCTGAACAACCAACTACTGTTGATACTAAAAATCCTGCAGGACCTTACTATACTATAGTCCCATTATTCCCAAGGTATAAAGTACTTAAGGTCATGCAGATTTTTAGTATCCACCGTAGGAACCCTGAACTTCACTCTCAAGCGCCAAGCCAACTTCCAACACAAAATCTAAAAACTTAAAACCCTAGGAGCCCAAGGCACCAAGAGCTCAACCTAGACCATGAGGACCTTACCCTAAATCCTAGCCCCTAAACCCGGCCTTATGATAACATCCTTTTTCTTTTCCCTTCTCCTCATCCCTTTAAACCCTAAACCCTAAACCCCTAAAACTATTTCCCTTCCTGTAAACCCGCCCAAGAGCCCATGTTGCCCTGCTCCAGGATGTAAACCTCCGTGCAATCCGTCCCCGGCATGAAAGCATCGTTTCCTGGAGAGGCGATGTGCTCCACCATTGCCTAGGTCTAGGGCTCAGGGCTCAGGGGTTCAGGGCTCAGGGGTTCAGGGCTTAGGGGTTCAGGGTTACACAGGGAGTACACTACAATTTCACCCGTTTAGAAATCCTTCTGCTCGCCTGGACAAGTCCTGACATTCCTCCCATCCCTCTCAGGGCCGCAATGCATGCGGTTTAGGGATTTAGGATAGTCTTGAGATTTCTGTAATGTGGATTCCCACAAGAGGCCATCACCCACATCATTAACCCTAAGGTTCCAAATAACCCAATGTAGGTCATATTCATAGACTTGGGAAGTAGGTATCATATTCAGACATGGAGTCCTAGGGCAAAGCCGAGCCCTACCTGTTTTCGCTTGCTACTCAAGGCTATCTGGCACATGGGACAACCCTACCCTCCCTGCTTGAACTAAAAAGGATCCTTTCGTAGGCCGGCCTCTTGTAGAAGGTGTTGCTATCTCTCATGCGGGCCCCTTTTGGGTTCCATGTTTTGAAGGGTATAGTTCTACTTTTGGGGGGTGCAGGCTGCCTCCTCTGCACATATGTATACATGTATACTCTGTATACATCTGTATAATATACTCTATATATATATATATGTATGTATGGCTGGCTTTCCACTTATGTTTCCTCTAAACGCATTGGGCCGTGTTCAAAAGAAATAGTCACAATTGAGTCATCAAATCCTTGACACAAAATAGGCCCACATGGGTTAGGTCGGGCCCCCACCCTTCAATAGTCACCACAAGGGATAATGGTAATTGCATTGGGGTCCTGACACTCCCAGAATACTCAACAAAGACCAGCGGCAAGATGGCAGATCCTTACTTGTCCAAGCTCTGGATAAAAATTTTGTACTGAAAACCGTGATCCGTTTTTGGGCACCCAGTACAGTACAGCCCCCGGAGAGGGGCCACGACCTGGACAACCCTCCACAAGCTCTTCCGGGCTACAGTCATTCTCCTCTACTGGGCTTCCTCCTAATTAGCCCTACTTCCCTTAAATAACCTGCAGGAACCTCGGGGGCGTAGTGTTTTGGGGCTAGTTTGACCCTAAGCTAACCCTGAACCCTTACGGCTTTGGGTTTTTGTGCGTTTGGGGTTTCAGACCACCCTTAAAGCATCACAGGGCAAGATGCGGGGTTGCATCTTACTGGTTTGCTGCCATGGGCTATGCAACTTGAATTAAGTTACCATAGGGGCATATATCAAATAAGAGAGTTTCCTTACTATAAGATACTACACAAATAACCCCTATATAATCCCAGGTTCTATTTCATGTTCCATTTTCTTTTCCATTTGATTCTCCATTATTGGGGTAATATTGGGTACCATAAGTAACTTAATTCGCCGAGGCTGGGCCAGCCTCAGGGCGTTTGCAACCCCCACCCCCCCCCCCCCTCTGACCTCCCGTCAACAGTAAAATTCCGGGTTTTTCAAAGCTTGAGGGCTTTGGAGTAGGGGCCAGTGAGCATTTTTTGGATTTTACCAGCCCCAACCCCCGACCCTGGGTCGCTATAGCGTTTGCAATGTAAAGTTCCTTAGCAGCAGCCCAGCTTAGTAAACAGAATCGATCCTGAGCGTTTCGCTCTGAAAAGATTGACGCAGTTCAAGGGTTTAGGGTTTCAAGGTTTACAAGTGTAGGGTTCAAGTTAACGCTTTAGGGTTCAAGCATTTGGGCAAATTAATGAAACTCCAGAGTCTGTCGATGCAGGAAGATGTCATCTTCATGACTCCAGTGGCGCCAAATGCTCAAGTACATAAGGGAGCTCATGAACATCTCCTCATGCAGGACCACCTCATTTGCGCAAACAGCTTCGGGATTGGAATTCAATCGCTTCCCCTGAAACCCCCAACCCCTATTCACGAATACGTTCCCATAATGTGTCTGCATGTATGTATGCACATACAAACACACAAACACGCCCCCAAACATATAGATAGACAGTTAAGATAGATATAGTGCTGCATTGGGATGGGGTCTCTAAGATTAAGGGAGGGGACTAAAAATGGACCAATATCATGACCTCAACCCTAAAAAGCCTCAAACTTTGCAGTGGGCATCTCCCACGAACCAGAATATGTGGGTTTAGGATTTTAGGGATTAGGGTATAGGATTTTGGGCGTAGGGCCGTAGGGTTTGGGGTCTAGGGTTTAGGACCTAGGGTTTACGGATTAGTTGTTTTTGTCATTGGGCCCTTTTTCTTCCTGCAGTACAGTCAGAAAGCTTCAGCAGCTAGGCCAGAGGCTAGACAAATCCAACCAGCATAGGTTTTTTCAGGGGTTTGGTGGGTTTAGGGTCTAGGGCCATAAGAACATGTATCAGGATTCCGCAAACAATCCTCCCCGCGCTTTGTCAAGCATGTCATATAAGGGAAGCAGGACTATCCAGGTTGAAAGTTTTGAGTGTCATCTTGCTACCCCGAATCCTGAGCCTGAAGCCTTATAACCCAAAACCCTAAACCCCAAGCCCTATAGTCCCCCTCAAGCAGATAGAAAATGGGGTATATGGGGATCTTACTATGGTTTTGGTCAAAGCCATATTCTATCTACTTAAGAGGGGACTACAGACCTCAAACTCTAAATCCTAAACCCTAATCCTATCTACTTAACTTATAGCCCAAAGCCCTAAACTCCAAGCCCTAGACCCCAAACTCTAAATTAAAAACCCTACTCCCTATACAGCCCTATACAACCGTATATAACCATATATCATCCTATATAATCCTATATAACCCTACTCTAAATCCTAAACCCTAATCCTTTGTATTCCCCCACCTTCAGACGCTCCGGAACTCCCTCCAATAGGCTGACTTCCTTCTCTTTCAGCCGGATGTCATACCTTGGCTTTAGAGTTTAGGAGTTTTCTAGGTTCCCCGAAGTTTTGTGGCTAGGGTTTAGGGTTTAGGGGTAATAGGACTTAGGACTTAGGGTTTAGAGTTTAGGGGGATTAGGGTTTAGGGGTATTCTAGGTCAGTGACCCCTTAAGGGCACCCTTTTTCCTGATATTCAGCTTTAATAAGGAGACCCCAAACAAAAAAAGGGAAAAGAGTACTACTGGGGTACCTAGTATTAGGACTCTTGCTACAGCTTGGAGATCATATGCCCCTGCTGGGCTCCCCTTGCCATAAGGAGTCTGACAAACGCACTAAACTCTAGGAAACCATTGTGTAGTTCAGGGGGCTCCAAAGGTGGGATGAAGGTAGGTGGGTTCAAGGATCCCTACTATGTACTCTACTACATTGGGCTTATTTCCTCTACCCCACCTTCCTGTACCCCACCTTTTGAGCCCTCTCTGTAGTTGGGCAGCCCTGGCACCAACAGTCGCTGACATCTGCGCGCAGCTTCGAGCCTCAAAGCCAATACACAGCCAAGTGACATTCCCTGCTTTTTCAAGGCATCATTGATCTTCGCCTGAGCTATGTTTCTTGTAGGTCCGAGTAGCCAATGATCATATACTTGCCAGAAACTTTGACTACGATAGTTACTACCCGACTAATGCTTATCTATTGGGCGCTTGGATCCTTAGGATTGCCAGTCCAGAGTGTTGAACAAAACTCATGAGGAACATTATAGCTTAGGCAGGATTGAGGGCATCCATATGGCTGAAGCGAGAATATTCCGGTTTGCCTGGGTACGTGAACTAGCTTCCTCAGCTGGCTCTCAGGAAAATAGCGGATTCATTTTCAGCATTTTACAGCCACAAGCTCACACGGTTGCAGAACCATCCGAACTTCCACAAGTTGTGCAGGGTTGATGAACCCAAAGTTAAAATTCCTTTAGCTCTGAAACCCCAACTGTAAACCCGGCTGCGTAGGTGTCAGTCGAGAGGTTCCGCTCGTTGAAGAAGCGCACTAGGGAAGAGTGGTGCCTGAGCAACTACATTTGGCACTTTCCCTAAACGCAGGGACCCCAACATAGATTCCAAAAGAATATAATCCTTCTTATAGGGACCCCCCAAATTGTACCACTATTTTTTGGGAAACCCCATTTAAGGGTCTAATCACATTGTAGCAATTGCGGCACCGTCCCCCGACAACCTTGCAGTGCTCATACACCTGAAACAGCATGTCACCCTTATAAATCAAGCGCAACCGGGATTCTTCTAGGGACTCCAAAAAGAAGGACCGTTATGGAAAATCCCCAAGTCTTCCGTTGCACTTCTAGCCAACCCTAAACCCCTGAACCCTTAACCCTAAACTCCTAAACCCTAACATTCCTGGAAGTGCAGCAAAATGCTGCCAATTCCCAGGCCAACATGAGCCCTCCACGAGGGTTCCCAAAGATTATATAAAGGTTATCTGGGGTTAAGGTTGGGCCCCCCCCAGTAACAGTCTATATTAGGGGTCCTATTAAGGGCCATATATTATACTTATTATCCAACTTCTACTGAGGGGGGCAGTACCCAAGGTTAAGGGTTTCGGGTTTATGTAGGGGTTATGTAAGGTAATACAAGGCTATATAGGGTTTAGGGTTTAAGGGGGGGTATATGGGGTTGAGCAAAATTAGGGGTACCTGTACCTTCTTGCGGGTCCCCATAATGAGGACTACAAAAGTTTGAGGGTCTATATTGGGCTCCCCCTACTCTGAGAAACTAGTATGGGGCTTCATGGGGAAGGGTAGAAGGTATAGTTAGTTCCTGCGTTCAAGCACGACAGCAGCTTTTGCATTCTAAAACTCGCCGGTGGGCATTTGAAATTTGAAGGGCGCGGATGCATCAATCAATCAGTGTTTTTCCCTAAACCCTAAACCCTAAACCCTAAGCCCTTCAGAAAGATTGTAGCATTTTGCGGAACATAAGGGCTCACAAGGCGGCAACCCGCAAAACAAAAAAAACGTTTGCCAGAACCTAAACCCTAAAACCTAAACCCTAATCCCGAAACCCTGAACCTCAAGGTTTAGGGTTTAGGGTTTACAAGACCTAAGCCCTAATCCCTAAGCCCTAAAACCCTAAGACCTAAACCGTAATCCATCTCAGGTTCTTGAAGAGCTCCGTCCTCGAGGCCCTTAAGGTACTGACTGTGGCAGTGATCGAGCTGATGAAAGAAGAAAAGGTACCCATAGCCAGTAAGATCCTGGGTTTAGGGCTTAGGATTTCGGATGAAAGAAGAAGATGGACCCACAGCCAAGTAAGGTCCTTGGCTGAATTTTACTAATATAGGGATAATGGAAAAGAACATGGAAACTACTATACTAATATAGCTATTGGATCAACACCTACAATAACAGAGAAGTTGCTATTTTCCTTCCATTGTCCCTATATGGGTAATAGTAGTAAAACTAGTGAGTAGAGTAATGATAGCAACAATATTAGCCCTGGTACCCATAGCCAGTAAGATCCTTGGTTCATAGGCCGTTCCTATGACTAGGTAGGCATATTACCGAGCAACAGTGTCTATCTGCAATAGTATGTATGAAGGACGATCGGATATTGCCTGGTTATAACTTGAGCTTTTCCATACCTCGGCGTAAGCTATCCGTTCTGTTCAATCCCCCAAGGCGTCGCACCCGCGCTGTGTAGTACTATCTGCTACCCTCCAAGCGAACATGAAGCCCCAAGGAGCCTATTAAGTGTTGCATATTAGGTTGAGCTAATCCATTTAAAGGGCCAGGTGGACGTAGTAAGCTTGCATGTGACTCCCATAAGACACGCAACCACCCCAGTTATCCCTATGCCTATAACTAACCCACTAGCTCAATCCCCAATAGACCGTCTGCCAAAATGAGAACTTCAACCCTCAGGTGGTGCTACACCTCTCGGGTGGGAGGAAAAAAAGCTTCTCAGATAATGACACTGATAGCGCGCCTGCTGCCTTGAATTTAAAGAAGTCACAGGCAAAAAGCAAAGTAATGCTAGCAGTAGTAAAAATAGTCGTAGCATAACGAACCACAAAAATTACAAGGTCATAAAAACAAAAACAAGCCTTAAATTCTAGCTGATGGTGCTGATGATCAGAATCACTGAGGGACCAAAGGGACCCTCGGGCAGCCAAGCGTTTCCATCCAAGTGGTTATATGGGCGACAGTCAATATTTCCCACATGATTTACAGGGTTCGGGGAATATTTCATACATAAGTTAACGGACACGGGTTCCTCAATAGGTACTGGAGTAAAGATTTTGCTGAACCAGAAGAGGGACCCCTATGCCCACTGTTAAGGGTTCCTGAACAAAGATGATATTGACAGTAGCTCATATTGGGATCATCGTGGCCCAATCTGCCCAGGCACACCCACACAGCAAAGAACCTCTCCACAAAGTTGACAGGCGCGACATTGTTTGTCGCTGGCGTGAACTGGGTCAATGCCTGCAGCTATATTTACCCAATCTTTCTCAGTTGAGTTTAAGGTTTATGGCAGAGGCCAAGATATTTGCATTTCCACTGGCCACTTCACAATATTTAGGGCCTAGGGTTTGCGGCTTATTCAAACCCCGAAATTTCACCCAGATTCCTGCGAACACCGTTTCAGAGCTGGTCAAGTTGTGCTCGTTCGGTGCAATGCTACATCACTACGTGTCATGACATGCCGTTCGAATCTAGACGTCCTTAAGTTAAGATTTGGAGAGCTCAAAACAGGAAACCTGCCTCCAGAAAACATTACAGGACAAGGCTCTGCCCACATGTGGGACACTATCTTGTACAAAAATTCTTTGGACGACAGTTGAGCCGGAGAACCAAAACGAAACCCGAACCGGGTAGTCTTCGGGATTCATGGTTTGCAGTAAGGTTTTAAGGTTCAGGGTTAAATCGACAGCCTCACGTGTTTACCACTGGACATATCAACGCATGAAGTCCAAGGAAGCAAGCACCGATCTATAAATGGCAAGTTACCAAAATTAAGGGGGCCCGAATATACTATAATCCTTGTTATGGGGACCCCAAAAAAGTTTAACTTGAGGAAATCCAAATCTACATACCAACAAAAAACACCATGTGAGCTATAGTCTAAACTCCTAATATCCCCTTCAATAAACCCTAAAATAGTCCCCTATACAATCCCCCATATAAGCCCCCCACAGTCCACAAAATTGCTACCTGGTCATGGACTGGGATTTTCCTACATAGCGCAAGAGGCACAGTGACCCCCTTGAAACGGCAAACCTGAACCCTAATGCACACCGCGCTTGAGTAATCCCTGAGTCCTAAATCCTTAAGCCCTGAACCCTAAACCCTGAACTTTAAATCCTAAACCATGTGAAGACTCCTACAGGGATGCATCCACTTCATTCCCTTCTAATAGCACCAAAGGCGCCCAGTGAATCGAGGTGGCGTAGGAGTCTGCAAACCCTGCGTCGACGACCCCTGCGTTGATGAGCCAGCTGCCTCAGTAAGGTTTAGGGTTGAGGGTCTGGGGTCTAGGGTTTGGCGTTGAAGGTTGAAACTTCGCTTGGGTCCTGCCCCCGCCCATTAACACTCTGTAGTAGAGGCCATATTCCGGGCTCTATATTATCCATGTCATCCAACAGTCAATGAGCGGGGGGCATTATCCAAGCTCTCGCTATTGAAGGTATCTGTGGTTGTCTCTATCAATGTATACTGTAACTGTCGCTGTTCTCATACTTGCAGTTGGTCTTGTTACCTTAAAGTTATGAGAGCTATCATTGTTAGACAAGTTTTTGGCCCTTGGCTTGTTCACAGCTGTCATTGTTCATGCTATTGCGATACTGTAGCATTTATTGTCATTAACAATAACTCCTGCTTCTGTTTGCATGATCGCCGTTATTGCTATTGCAACTGCTAATTCCATTGCTTATTCTTGCCTGCTTATCGACATCACTTTCGTTTTTTGGGGGGTGTAGGGCGTCTTAGAGTTTGGGGCACAACAGGCGGCGGGGGTGGGGTTTACGTTTTTGCGCATCTAGGGGTTCTGGATTTATGGTGTGCGCTTCAGGGATGAATCCGGGATCAACGGGTTTCTGGGCTTAGGGACGTGCCTATTCATCTCCTTCTGTTTGCGAGACAATTGCGACTATCATCCCAAAAACGTACTATGAGATTCTCACTACCCGAACCCTGGTAGTGAGGAACCTGTAACTATCATCTGACTATTCTCAAGTCCTTGCTATATAGCGGCTGTTGTAACTACCAAGTGCGGAACTTGAGCCTTACGTTTCATTGTGTCAAGTTTTTAAGGATTACCCGCTTACCCTCTCCCCCTTATAGGTTGGGGGCACGCGGGCTGTCGCTGAACTCATGTCGCCGAACCGGAACACGTCTATCTTTGGACCCGAAGGTGTCTGTCGATGAAGCTCGTGCTCAGCGCAAAAGCTGGGGGCTTGGACCAAGTCAGGCAGCATTGGCTGGGGTGGAACAAATGGACATCTGAGTCCTTCCCGAGGTCATGTTGGGTTAGACGGCGTCGTGTTGCCTAAGTAGGATGGGCAGCCGGTTTGTAGAGCCAAGCCGGGTTGGAGCTGGCTGGCTTGCCAATCTCTGGCACTGCCTTTGGGGGCGGTGGAGGTTAGGTCAGGTTGGGTTGGTCTTGGCTTGTAGGCGGTTGAGTTTGGTTCCAAATTTGGGCTTGTTTTCATTTGCATTATATTACCTTTAGGATGGGCAAGCGAGAGCAGGTTGGTGGCCCTGGACCCCAGTGAAAGTTGGGTCCGGTCAGGCTGGGTTGCTGTGGTGCGTGAAGCTTCTGCCTCTAAGTTCAACCACATGGTCATTTGGGCTACTGTCGAAATTAAGCCAGCTCTCGTGGCAAGGCCCTAAACTCGCAGCAGCCGCCTTTGTTTACAAATATCTCAGCCAGGATTGAGGATTCGAGCCTGGGTTGGGGGACGTAAAGGGACGCCTACTCGCACATATGCAATAACTTTAGTCCAGGGCTCACATGAAAGCATAAAGCCAGCTGATGTTTTCCCCATTGAGCGGCACACCGCGTGGTCACACTGCCAACACAACAGCCTCGCAGCCAGCATCAGAGCCTGGGTCCTTTCCAAGCAAAATGCCTGCCCTGCAGTTGAGAATGCGTCAATGGTAAGTTTACGACTAGGAGCCCCGATGTGATTGTAAAGCACTGCTTAGGTTGTATGGGGACGGTTTTCCAAAAATGAGGGTCCCCTTTTACACTGCCCCTACAATGAGGGTGGTACAGTAGCATCTTGTGCTGTATCAAGGCCTAGGTGCTGCCATCTTCCAAAGTCCAGCGCCCTAGCCCAAACCAGCAGCATGCAATGATGTGGTTCACTGCCAAGATCATCGTCAGTCCTTCAAAGCAAAGGGGGGGGGTCGCCCTCAGTGCTGGGATCCCTTCATGAGTGCCTGGACCTCAAAGGTAGGGAAAATCATAGCCTCAAACTCACAACAAGATCAAACAGGCCATCATTTTGCATACTAGCCATCGCCTCACTAATTTGGCTTCAGCTTTTTCGGAAGCCATCTTGACAAAAACTCGTACCCCCAGGCCCCGGTCCCTTAAAAGAGCGTCTAAATAACTAGACAAGTAGAACAAAGTTTTAGGCTGTGCCATTTTATCATTGCATAAGGATCTACTACAATACATCCAAAACCATCGCTAGAACCCAGCTCACGCAATTCAGCATGTAGAGTTTAGGTGGACCCCCCCACACCATGTGATAGTGACTCTAAGGGACATCAGGGATTATAGTTGGGTCCTCTTAGATTCCTATTATACCACTATTACAGGTTGGGGGTCCTCCTGGGGTAGAGTTCAGGATTCCGATTGCCTTCTGAAATCCCGAAGCATGCCCAGGAATTCCGGAAGGACTCAGGTTACAGTCCCCCTTAAGTGGATAGAATATGGCTTTGGGTAGTTCATAATAAGATCCCTATATGCCCCATATTCTATCTACATAAGGGGGACTATACATGCAAAAGACTTGGGCGGTTGTACACGCCAGAGTCAGCCCTACAAGGAATGGAGGAAATCTTGCGCCAATTCCGATCCCCAAAAATCACTGGAGCTCTTGAAGCAAAGAGCTTAAAAGGAGACACGCATGCAAATCCTCAGCTCTATATATCCCGGTCTAAACCGCAATTCCCCAAGCCTGCCACCACTTTCATCACCATGAAGGCGTAAGTCGACAGAAAGCTATTTGCCAGCTTCGTCAGCTCTCTCTGTAACTTGGCAATCCGCAACCTAAGCTTGCCCTTCTAGGTTGCTGTTGTGGAACTTAAGCTAATTACTTTAGTTGCCATATTATGGGTATATCATACATCATAGGGTTCCTTGCTATAGTAAACTTGATTTAAGTCCCTTAACAGCAGCTCAGGTTTTTGTGTTCAGGGCTCATGACTTGGGCTTTGGGCTTAGTGTGCAAGAGAAAGCCCGCTGAAGAATACGGGGTCTGGGAGACCTCCAAAAAAGGGACAGGGGCACGTTAAGGACTGTAATGCTGGCATTTCAAGGTTCTTCCTAAGACGCGAATGCATGATTCCTCGTGCCAATCATAAACTCCAAAACCCAAAAGCCAAAACACTCAACCCTACCCTATCTAGACATGCGCTTGGCTCCGCCTGGTCTACCTCCTGTACTCTATGGTTTAGGGCTCAAGGACTTCGTCACAAAATCTGCGTATCTAGCCCTATAGAAACCTGAAACATGATTAGAACATTCAATGAATGGGGACTTTGAGAACTTCGGACAGGAAAGGGATGGGTTGCTTGCGAAAAAAATCTGGCCGAGAAGTTGCTCAGATGCGCCAGGATAGGGAACATTGGCTAGGGTTTAGGGTTTAGGGTTTAGGGGGGCAGGAGCCATCCAACCGAAGCTGGGAAATTATGATGGCACAACCCCCTTCCCCTTAATTATCGGTTTGGGTTTAGGGTTAAGGCTGCCGAAGCCCTAGTGGGGACCATGTATTCCAAGAAGGAATATTGGGGAGCGGATTGACACAGACCCCCCGCCCAAATACGGGTTCGATTCCATATCAAATTGCAAGCGACCTTCTCATGGGAACCCTAAACCCTAAACTCCACCAAAACATGGAACGCGTAATTTTGCGAAGCCCTCATGGCAACCTGGTACATGGTCGAGCGGCAAGCGAAGCATTCGCAGAAGTCGTAAAGTCCTTGCTTGCTCTCGCAAAGCGCGGCATAATACTGTCCGGGATTTATGGCCTCTTAGGTGCGTCATAGAGATATGGGAGTTTCCCAAAATTAGGGGTACCTTTTTGGGATTCCTTATAATAAGGACTATAGTATTTTGGGGTCCATATTGGGGTCCCCCTATTTAGGGAAACTACCATATTGCTAGGATATATAGAGATTGTGGGGACTACAGAGTGAAAAGGGTTGAGAGTTTCTCGAAATGAGGGATCCTGTTCTGGGCACTGCTTGACTTGGGGGCCGCCTTGGCCGCAAACACGGCTTGGGGCTAAGGGTGTGGAGTTTAGTAGCGAACAAGCAAATATGTTATATAGGGATGAACCAGAGAGTATACTCCACAAAGGACCATCACTGTTTAACCCCAGTTGTCCAAGCATTCCAACATTCATCCACAGTTGCATTTCCAATGTATTCACCAAGAGGCACAGATTTGCAAATATTCTACGCATACTGGACCCGAGCCCTTTTGACCTGTGCACTTTACCTCTGGCCCTTAAGCACGAGTTTTCTCAAAATCATAACTTCATATCCTGTAGGGTTTTAAGGGTTTAGGGCTTCAAAATTGGAGGGGATTCGATTGGGAATCCTTTGCTAAAAATTATAGTGCAGAGGGGTTCCACATTGGGGCACCCTGTGAATAGGAACTCTCGATTAGTACGAGGTAGATTAGGGTCTAGGATTTAGAGCTCTCTTTAAATCAGATCAGATGGACGAATAGACAGCCAACACACTAGCAAACAAAGAATCCTAAACCCTACACGGCGCGCATGTACCCTTATTGGGTCGTATGCACGTAGGGAGTCTTGGGTGCCGAAGAGGCCCAACATGGTTGATCAAGATTGGATCAAGTTGACCATCATGGGAACTAACTTTCTCCTGTATTTCCTGCTATAGTCCCCCTTCAGTAGATAGAATATGGGGTATCTGGGGATCTTATTATAATATACCCAAAGCCATATTCTATCTACTTAAGGGGGACTATAGACCTACAGAAGCTCCAAACAGTTGCCCAAAAGCAACTTTAGATCAACCCCAACATGAGCTCATTGGGCTGAGGGTCCGCAGGTAGCGACCGGATCGCGCTGCGGGCGGTGCCCGCGCTTGCCTAAGATCAGGCTAGCCATCTTACGAAACACTAGTCTTAATCTACCATAGTGGCTACCGGGGGGTATAGGTTACAGCCTGGTACCATCCGCACGAGGGATTAAATTTCTTTTATGAACCCCCAACAAAGGACTAGCTAGTCAGAGAAACTTCCGAATGTATCCCGTGCAGACCCGTAACTACACAACATTGCTTTAAAGTTGCAGGTGTCAGTTGAGTAGTGTCTTTTTGTGGTGGATAAACCTAGTAAGAGAATATTCCTTATATAAAATACTATACCCCCAAAGGAGGATATAATCTCACTCTATAATGGCTACTTTAGTATCCCCAAATTAAATACTACTCAGTTTGGGTTCCCGCTACGGAAAAACTTGCCGGGCCAGGGGCTCTTAGTAAGTAGTTTGTAACGGGTAAAACTGGGGGCCATTCCGCGGCCTATTATGGGGCTTTAAGTATATTTACCAAGTCCTAGAAAGAATAACATTGAACGGCTGATTCTGGTGGACCCTGGTGACCAATGTAGTTCGGGGAGATGGTGCGTTGAGGAGTTTGGTTAAGCGGACCTGCTCTAAGAACCAAAAAATCCCAAGCTTCTGACAAGAAAGGTCTATGCTGAATAGGGACCCCCCTAAACCATGGTCATTCCCGTAGGAGCCCTGGATATAAAAGTTATAGTACACTACTCAAAGGTCGTCCCCTCGAGGCCCCTCTCTAGGGTCCGCACGGCCACCCTAAAATCCAATTTGGAGAACCCCCCAATGCTTCCGTAGAGAGATCTAAGTTGATAGCTAGCGGTTTAGGGTGTAGGGGGGTCGAATAGGAGGCCCACATAAACCTCATCTGCAGTAGAATGCTACCTTGCAGCACCCCAATTTGAACACAAAAATCTACACTCACCAATATTCCTAGGAAGCCCTATATAATATACACTGACGATCACCCAAAAACAATGAAACCCCTACTTCACATCACCCCATCCGGACCTGCTCCTCTTGTTGCTTTTGGGGCATTTGTTGGCGGGGGTGGGATATTTGTTGTTGCTGCTGGAAGAGCTTTGCTGGGATTTGCCTTCCTTCATCTGGGTTCCCCAGTAACCCCTGAATACGAGTAATCTTTTCTCTAATGTTCAGCTGTAAGAACCCCAAGATAAAAGGGGAAACCGTACTACTGGGGTACCTAGTAATAGCTTCCCAGTGGAGAAAGTTTGCTGTTCGAACTGGGGTCCCCCTTCATGCCCCTGAATTAGAGTAAAAATAGGAATCATCGCAATACTTGTAATATGAAAACAGTAATAGTACTACTAATGATAATACTTATAATAAACAGCCCTTCTCACACAAATGCCCCCAAGCAGTAGCCCATAAGATTGAGAACCACCAAACTCTTTGCAAGAGCCCACTTCTTAGGCTTTGGGAAAACAGAAAAGATTTGTCAAGTATGTCCAAGCTGCAAAATTTCCAGAATCACCAGAGTGACATCAATGCCTTACTTGTCCAGCGTCCGTGGCGAAACGATGTCAAACAGCTGACTCTATAAAACTTCCGATACTGGGCACAAACCTTCATGGGTTCGCCGAATACCTAAGCTTCGACGTACAATCATCCTGTAGCATCAAGAAAACGCAACAAGGCGAGTGAATGGCCTATGGGGTCCGCCGACTAGCAACTTTTACATGGGAGTTCGCTCAAAAGTCTGTTTACCAAATGTGGGGATACTTCAACCGAGGGGAACTCGTGAAACCAAAACATAATCACCCATTCTGCACCAACTGCCAGGAAATCCTTCAAAAACACCTAAACCCTAAACCCTAGCCTGCCCCCAAACAAAAGGAAGCTGAAAATCTGTGACCTGCTAGGCTCCTGAGCTACTGACCACGAGCGAGTCGATTGCAAACCTCGACAGTCCTACTTACCTGGACCCCAAAAGTAAGTAGAATAATAGCCCATACCCAGAAATATAGCCCAAAAGGCTTTTGTTCTACGTACTTTTGGGGTCCAGGTAGAGGTTATTTAGGCCCTGAGAGGGATCAACAAATTGGATCCTCTAGATTTCCATAGTTATAAAAAGAAGGTCGTGTCATATAGGGGGCATTATGGGTGTATATAGAGCATCAAACCCTAAACCCTAAACCCTAAACCCAGGAGGCTTTGTAGGGCTCAGGGGGTTCAAGGCTTTGCAGTTTAGGAGTCGTTGTTGACTAGGATTTTTAGGGTTAACGGGCGTGGATCCCGAAAGAAGAAGACTTTCTATGCCCCAAACACTAATCTCCCTGAATTATAGGTTCCCTGACCCCAAACCATATACTACTCCCCAGGTCCTGCAATAATGAAGATACATTTGTGATATTCCAAAAAAATCGGGGCTGGGGGGTTCACTACGAGGGGACGAGCCGGAAATGCCCAAAAGCCTCCGTGAAATGCAAGCCAAACCCCAAAACCTACAATACGGTGTCTCTCAACATAGAGTAATTACCCCTTGAAGAACCAAATGATATCTGCAGGACTTACTGAGGGACCATGGAAGTACCGAATAATTAGTGGTCTTACGAAAAGTATTCCTGTAACCACAAAGAAGAATTCCCCTCTAAAAGTAAGCCCTGAACTGTTGTAAAAGAGGCTGAAATCCGAGAGCTGAAATCCCAAACCCAGAAGCACCATACCCGAAAGCAAGCCCGTAAACCCAAATCTCCAAGCCCTACTTGAACCTTAGCATCTAAACCCTCAACCTCAAATCCTACGTCCTCCAAAGCTTTCCGAGAAGCCATGACTGAAGATAGCGCCTGATGAGTTGCGTGGGTCGCAGTTCCAAGTGCCCATCGATCTCCACACCGAAAATTGCGTGCAGCGGCCTTGGGTTCGGAATGCACCCTCTCCCAAACTAACATAGAACCTGAAAAGGGGACAGGCAACTGTCCTTCAAAGAAGATGCTATTTGAGGCAGAATCAGAAGTTTTAGTATCCCCCTTAGTAACCCCTATAGTAGTCCCATATATAATCCCTTAGATTTCCCCCTTTTACGGAGCTTAGATTGTGGCTGCTCTGATCTGGGGGCAGGGTGCAGATCTACGGGCTCGCAGTCCGCAGGTCTTACAAAGCTGCGGGCTAGTAGCCTTACAAGATTTACAAGAGCTCGGTTTTTAGGGCTTAGGGGGGTTTAGGGTGAAGGGGGGTTTATGGTTCTTGTGCTTATATTATGTAAATAAGCTGCGGCGGTGGGGGGTCGGGCAGCGGCTTGTGATAAAGAGGAAGATGGATTGGCCATTTGATACGGGACAATATTCCTGACTTCAAGACCCTAAACCCTAGACCACGTTTCGAAGGGTACTCTGACGAAAACTGAATTCTCAACCCTCGAGGGATCCCATTCTCACGGGGACATCCATGGGAAACCCACTTGTGGAGCTCTGCAGGTTCATGCTTGAATCCCTTATACCTGGTTAAAGCTTGAGGTTTAGGCTTTAGGTTTAGGATTTAGGGTTTAGGATTTTGGGTCCGAGTAGGCTGCCAAGCTTCATGTCCAGGAGCCAGTACCCAAACGAAAATCGTCCAACAATGTCAAGAAAAGACTTCATGTCCTGCAGGGAGAGCTTCCCACATCTTGATACCTTGATTTTTTTCTCGTGGGCCCTTGAGAAGAAGATATTGAGCAGGATTTGAATCTGCGGTCCTGAGTTCTGAGTTCAAACACGGTTGTTTTTGGGGGCACGCCTACTGGAGTGACCTGCGTTTGTCGGGTTTACCAGCATGGGGGGTTGGTCCAAGGGGTTAGGTAACCTAGTAATCCCCATTCTTCTCTTATACTCCCTAAGCTTCCCTAAGGTTCCCCAGGGCTTCCTTGTACCCTCCCCCCTTGAACCACCCCCCCCTTTAGGATCCTATAACATGTGGCCTTCCTGCCGGTGCTTCTTGTTCAGGTGTCACAAGGGTAAGTGCTGCCATGTCATGTGGGACTGGGTCTGGGAATAGCAATACCTAGCAACACTCTATCCACGATCGAATCGATACATTACAACCATGGTTATATGGGCCCACTCTTGATGCTTCACAGGCCCAATCGTTTGTAAAAAAAGTGACTGGGGCCCTCTCCGTGTGCTACAGCCACCCAATAGTCCTTAGCAAGTTGTTGAAGAAATCTTCTGTGTCCCCGAAACAACCACTGGTTTCCCGCGTTCCTGGCCCTCAGTTGTTCCTTCGATGGGGCTACGGCAAGACCGTTTTAGAACCCACAGTTGGCTTCCGCCGAATGGGTAAGTGCTCCCTAATGCTGTGCCGAGGCTTCAAAAACTCGCACTGCATTCCCTAAACACTAAACTCTTTCTTTTGCATCCATTCCTAGCTCATGGAGACTCCTTCAAGCTTTATTACTTCTGCACTACTCGAGCTGGAAGCCTGCCTTCGCAAATTCCTGAACTCATGCATCCCACAGCTCAAACCACAAACCCTACATACATAGTATTTCCCAAACTCAAAGGATTCCCCATGTATACCTCAGTCTATGAGAACCCAAAGAACCCCCCACCACCACCACTAGTTCCTAACCCCAAATCTACATCTAGCCCTTGATCTCTTGCCCGTTGCTCTGCTAAATAGGGGGCCCAATATAAACCCCAAAATGCTTTCGTCCTTGCTTATTGTAGGGACACCCGTAAGGGTACCCCCTAATTTTGGGAAACCCTAGACCTTACAACCCTATATATCCCCATATAATAACCTTATATAACCAATAGATAGATATACATATAAATCCCCTGTGAACCCTTCTAAAGGTACCCCTAATTCTTGGGAAACCCCCAGTTTGTGTAGCCCGCATTGTAAACCCAGCTCCGGCTCATCAAAAAACTCCAGTGGGATGGTAATCATGTCCCAAACCTTATGAGCTGCAGTCTAAACTCCTTAAAGGGGGTTTAGGGTTTGGGGTATAGGGTTTAAGGGTTTAGTGACTATTTGAAAGAGGTTATAAATAGGATTATATAAAAGGCTATTATAAGGGTTATTGAGGGCAAGCTAGGAGTCTACACAATGGCTCTTATGGCTTTGGTATGCTCATCACACAGCAAGCACAGTTGAAGTTCCCGGGCCCCGACTGCTTTCACAGCTTCGAGGCTCACAAGATAAGCTTCAGGATTTACCGGGTGCTCACATAAGCGGGAGTTGATGGATGTACACACTGTTCTGAAGTAGGGAATATTTCAGATGAGGGGGCTTTAACACTTCAAGGGAAAGGGACTAGGCCTTCTTTCTTGGATGCAGATTGGGAATTTGAAGAAAACCAAACCCTAGACTATAAACCTCTTATAAACCTCTACAAGAAATTTGGTCATAGAATAGCTCACATACAACACGAACCATGGGAACTTTGGCTGGCTCTGCTATGGGTTCTGGGTTGAAGGTTTACGTTTGGGGTTTAGGGCACTAAATATGGAGAATAAGGATTTAGGCTATCCTACATGTATAATTATCATAGCGGAAAACTGGTGATCATTCAGGCCTCTGCATCAGGCATCCATGGTTCATGGCTTAAATACATCCAAATCTGATGATGCGGCTTTCGGTTATTCAGCAGGTTGAAAGTTGCCTGCTCTCTTGTGCAACCTGGGTTGTGATGAAAGACCCCAAAGCAATTCATGAGTAGGCTCCCTTCTACCATGAACTGGCAACCCGGAGAATTGTCCTTATGGCGTTTCTTCCTTGCTGTTTACTTCCCTCGCTGCTGACTCCGAATTCTCAGGCACTGAAGGTTCTTAAAGCTATGAGGTTTAAGGTAGCGGTGGATGCTCTAGATGTCAGATCATGGTGAGATGACTTTCATATTGGAAGCATCACCTTGTATTATCACTTTGCAATCCCTATGTATCCTGGATATTTGTATATATACATGAATCAATGAATTCCTTGCACCCATATACACACAAATTTGTCCCTATGTAACCCTGACCCGAGAGGAGTTGCTTAACCCGGATTCACATCAATTTCGAGCTGGGTTGGGGTGTAGAGTTATAGGTTATGTAGGGTTCAAGATTCAGGGTTTTAGGGATTAGGGCTTTGTAGGGTTTAGGGATTTGAGGTTTCTAGGGTTCATGTAGAGTTTAAGGTTTGAGGCTTTAGGGCTTTTTTAGTGTTTAGGGCCCTCTCCTTTGTGATTAACATCCCCCCCGTACCATTATGTATTGGGAGAGATAGTTGTTATTGGGGGGGGGGGGGTGTTATTATTGCTAAGGTTGCAACCATGGGCCCCTAGTATGGGCCCTCAACCCTGGGATCCCATATATATATATATATATATCTGTGCCCTCAAGGGTCCCTACAGGATCTCCCTAAAAGGGCCCATATTTGGGGCCATACTTTCAACCTCGGATTAGTGGGGGAAGTGACGGAATTGATTTCGGAGCTCAGCCCATGCATGGCATACATTGCAGGAACCCTGGGACTCTTAGGGACGACCTCTTGCACCACCTTACTTTCCCTGTAACCCGTGGAAGTCGCAATGTTTGTTGGGGAGGGCCCCCTTGGTGGTGTCAGATTTCCATCCCTTGGGTCATTCCCCCTCCCAATAACTGTCCTTAAAGGGGCCTTATTAAGGGGGTTCTTACAACTCCTATAACCCATTGTGGTAACAGTTACTGTAAGGGGGAATGACCCAATCCATCCCCCACATCCTCAACCCTAAACCCTAACCATCCCAGCAACGATGAAGAGCACTCCCAACAGGGACCAAGTAATCTGGCTTTTGCTGCTGGGCCTCCGTACCTTGGCTTTCTGGTGGTTAGGGTTTAGGGTTTAGGGGTTGGGGTTTAGGGTTTAGGGCTTGGGGTTGGGTTTAGGGCAAGTGTTTAGGGTTCACGCTATTGCCTTTTAACCCTAAATTTAGATAGCTAGCGCAGGAAACTCTCTTATAGCAATCCGCGCTTTCACATGACAAAACATGTCGCTAACTGTTGAAACCCTTAAGACCTAAACTCCAAGCTCTGGACCCTTCACCTCCCAAAAAACCCTAAACCTCGGGTACTGCCCCCACCCAGTAACAGTCTATATTAGGGCTCCTATTAAGGGCTATATACGGCTGGTTGTCAAAATTATGGTCCCTTTTTGGGTACCCTAAATATTAGGTGCCGTAATATAATAGGGACCCAAAAAAGGGACCATAATTTTGACAACCACCCATATAACCATATTATAAATATTATCCAACTGTTACTGGGGGGGGGCAGTACTGAACCTAAACTCTAAATCTTTAACCCTCACAAAACCCTGACATCTACACCGTCAACCTCTGCCCCCTAAACCTGAAACGGATACACCCTTAAGAAGCCTGCGGTTTAAGGTTTAGGGCTTAGGGGGGTTCAGCCATCTCTAACTAAACCTGGGCTGAGGGCGGGTCACCCCCATGAAGACCCTGAACTGAAAGCCCTGCACCCCCCCACGCCCTAAACTCTAAAACGCCCAAGCCCTACGCTTTTTTTGCAAATCACCAAGGGCTGAAGGCAGGAGTTGTCCGTGTTGGCATCCTTCATGCCTCATTTTTCGGTCTGGGGATTTGGGGTTTAGGATTTAGGATTTAGGGTTTAGGATTTAGGGTTTAGGGTTTTTGGTTTGGGGGTTTAGGGTTTAGGGGTTTAGGGTTTAAGGTTTGGGTGGGGCTTAGAGATTGAGCTTTCCTGGGTGTCCTAGTGCCCAACACCTCAGTGTTGAATGGGAGTTAGGTAATAGTGCTTTTGAGTTAAACACTAACTAAACCCTAAATCCTGAAAAGTAGTTTCCATTTTCTTGCCCATTACCCCTAGATAACCCTATAGTATACCCCTATAGTCCATATGCCCCTACCGTAAATAGGGGCTCGAGGATTCTGAATTGTGGGCACTTGGTCCGCCTTGGTCCATAATTGAGGGTGGTGGGGTTTTAGGGCGGAAGGAGTGGAGTTTAGTTGAGGGACTTGGGTTTCGCCAGTTGCCACCCCTAAACCCTAACACCTAAACCTACGGTGGATACTAAAAATCCTGCATGACCCTAAATACCTTAAACCTTGGGAATATTGGTACTATAGTATACTAAGGTCATGCAGGATTTTTAGTATCAACAGTAGTAGAGATTTGGGGCTCATGGAGTTGGGGACTTTGGGCTTCTGGGCCACATCCACACTTGTTTTTTCCTATTCTGGGTCGTGATTGAAGGCATGGATCCCTCAACTAACCCCCCGAAAAACCATGCCCTCCTTCTTCCGTACGAAGAAAGCGGCGCGTTTGCAGCCACTGGAGTGCTTATAGCGTAGGATCTGGGGTGTATCTGTGCTAACCCATGCTTGGGATCAGTACTTCTCCCATGCCCTGCGCAAGTTGATGGCCCGCCTTGTTTTGGCTTTTGGGGTACAAGTAATCTGCCAGGACCACGTGAGCGGTCATGCTCCAGTGCATAAAGCAAAGCAGATGTAGGAAATCTGTTGCAGCAACTTGGATTCTGAGGCTTGTTCTTATCTATCTGACTCGTAGCAGGCTTATTCCCTATTGAGCACTAATACGACAATGGTAGGAAGAAAAATTAAGGCGCGCAAGTGGACCAGCCTGGGATTAGATGCATGTGTCTTCCTACTTGGTTAAACTCCACCCACACCTGCAATATAGACGTTGTAGCAAGTATTGAGGAACGCCGTCCAACAAACTGGTGGAATATCGCTGGATTCCATTCAGGTGCCCTCCAACTTTATCAGACTCTACACACCTGCCATGGAGATGCCTGAAAAAGAAACGAAGCCGTCCCTTACATCCAAAGCCCTAAACTCAAACCCAATAGCAGGCCACGGCAACAAGCTTGGGACAGCTTGCCTGTCGGATTACTATGTTAAACACCCCTACGGAACCAGTAACTACCGTTAAGCAAGCCACCCACGAACTACTGAGACAACCTGGGATACGATGCAATTGTCCTACTACTGTACGTACTTGAGACCTCTACATACGCAACCGCAACTTAGCATAAAAGCAAATGCTGTGAAACAAGGGAATGAGACAGCCTGAGATACGCTATTCAAAATCTTAGGGTTTAGGGCTTAGGCCTTAGACAAACTTCTGAAACAGCCAGGGATACGATGCATGTGGCTTAGCGGCGTCGACTTGAAGTTCTGCGTCTTCTCACGCCTGCGTTGTTATTGAGGAACTTCAGCTACATGACCAATGCCAAGATAACATTTCATTAAGTACATCACATACCCGTATTGCAGTAACGCAGCCCTAACCCCTACAGTCCCCCTTGTAGATAGAGTATGGGGTATATGGGGATCTTGTTATTCTAATGGTTCTTCCCACACGATCCATAGCTAATGTAGTTTTTAAGCTTTTTCAAAGAATTTCGTCTAAAAAGCTTTTTGCACAAAAATCGGAAAATTGGCTTTAGAAACGCGATCGCGGCAAGCTGTGCGCGAAAGCTAAGAAACGTGCGCGACAAGTTCTCCACCCCTTGGTTCTTGGACTTCACACACGATCCATAGCTAACGTAGTTTCTAAGCTTTTTCAGAGAATTTCATCGAAAAAGCTGTTTGCACAAAAATC
>CAJNIZ010002864.1:0-25040 GCA_905231905.1 Symbiodinium pilosum | reverse complement strand
GGAATAAAAACCATGGCTCACATGCCCCCAGCATGTTTTTGTGGCTTGAGAACAGTTCCTCTTCTCAGGGGCTAGTCCTGAGCAACCATCGCAGGGCTTGGTACATGGAGCAACTCGCTTTTTGACCCGTAACAAGGCAAGAGGTAAGGAACCATTGTGCCACTCTATGTTAGAACCCACATTCTAGCATAGAATCTCTCAGAACTGCTGCTGCATGCAACACAGGTGTTTTGAAGTATAGAACCAGGAATGCGTAGCGCCGACGTCGTGCATTTAGGCGTACCATGCGCAGAACAACAAATAATTGTTCTTGGGCGGTTCACGTAGAATTTGGTTGACATTTGTAGTTTACGTCTTCGAACCCGAAGCCCTCAACCCCGCAAACCAAGGTTAAGATGGCCACATCTTACACTTTTGATCCCAAGCCATGAACCTAGGAGCCTCGCCCTCTGATCCTCTGATTCAGGGTTGAGGGTTGTAAGGTTTAGGGTTCAAGGTCTATTTGGGGGTTGAAGCCTCAAAGTTTAAAAGTTCCCTTTTCTAGAAACCAGCAGAATACTTACTTTACCACCATCATACAGTTCTTATTCTGTTCCCGCATATCCAGAAGCCTATGTCTAGACCCGGACCCTCCGATGTAGCTATTATAACTAAACCAATTACATCCAACCCCAAACCCCAAAAAGCTGAACCCTAAAATTTTGACCCAACAGCTTAACCCTAAAGTTTGGACCCAGGGAGGGGCCTGAGCGTACCGAAGCAGAACAGGAGGCATTGGGGGGCGGGGCGGGGGGGGCAGTGGGGTTCCGGAGTTTGAGGATTGAGGACTCTTGTTGTAATCTCCAAAGATGGCTTTAGAAGACTGATGTCCTTTAACGGAGGGGGTATTTGGGGTTTCATGTTGGTTTGGGGGGTCTCTTTAGCCCAAAGTGCCCATGTAGTTCAATAGTATACCTACATGCACTCTTTGGGCAAGACCCTAAACCCTAAACCCTTTCGCCTAGACTTGGGTGTCCAGCCTAACTCTCCACACATGAAAAGTACATTTTACACCTATGAACGAGCAGTATCTTATTTGGAGGATACTATAGCCCGCACATTGTAGAGTACGATGACATTCTCGCTTTGGGTATAGTATGTTATGTACAGAATATTATCTTACTTAGTTCAACCACCAAAACAATGCTACTCTTATTGTCGCTGGGAGCGTGAAGTAGGTCTACGGCAATCAGTAGAGGCCCCCAGATTTGCAACAAGTCTTTATTGACTTGATATGCAACATTCAGAACCCTGTCGTGATGAAATACATGGGCAAGGAGGATTCGTCAATGTTTGGCAGCCAGTGCAAGGGCAGAGTGTGACGAGCGGAGGCGAGGTGAATGTTTTAGGGTTTTGACCAGTGTGCTTGTGACCCACTGAAGCTCATAATTTCTACACCAAACCCCAAACCCTAAACCCCATAAACCCTATAATCCTAAACCCTATAAGGCCCTATAAACCCTAAACCCTAAAAAACCATCAACCCTCTTACCCGGGCTCTGCACCTGTCCCATTACGCAAGTTGAGTGAAATCTACAAAGACAAGACACAAAGGCTAAACCTCTCTGATTACCAGAAAGCTCCCAACCTGACGCCTGCACCACAACTATAGGGTTTAGGCTTCATGGTTTCCCCACTAGCCCCTACTCGGATTCCTCCTGGATTCGCCAAGACTAGCCCCAAGAATGCATAGCACGAATTATTAAGGGGGAACTCATGAACAAACTACACACCTACAATACACATTCTCCTCCATGTCCGGGTGATGAGAAACACCTTGTCCCTGAAGCTGGCATCACTCCCATCCTGAAAAAAGAGTCTACTGGAGCCATTGTTTATACGAAAAACACAAACGCCTATAGTTTGCTAGAAGCCTGAAGCCTGAAGACGTGTGTATACTTGAGCTCCCACATTGCCATGGCATCCTTACAGCAGAACCCATTAACGCACGTAAGGATTACTATGTGGGCTAAGATATTTTCTCCTATAGGGTAGTTTCAGTTTTCAAAGATTCCGACTAAAGATACCTACCCCAAAGCCTGCTACATATGACAAGCTCGCCCATTTACCTCAAATGTAACTCCTGAACGTGAAGCCTACACTCGATACCGTGGGATCTACTAAGTCTGTTATTGTCACAAACTTTGAAGTTAAAAGTTTACTCCTACCTATTTTTAGAGATCCCCATCGGCACGCTGAGAGGAGTCGAAGCAGGCTGCAGCCAAGTGGGTCTTCTCCGCGCTGCTGCGCAGCATGCTGCACCAGCGGGGTGAAGTAGATGCTTGTCCACAGTTTAGTGTCTAGGGTTTATAGGGCTCAGGGTTTAGGGCTCAGGGCTCAGGGTCCTGTGCTATAGAAGCCTAAAAAGGACATATAAGGAACCCGCAGATTCCTCTGGTAATCTTCAATACATGTGTCCGTGAGAGCCGCGTACGTTGAGAAATTCCCATAGAAAGGGCAAATGTCTGGGACATTGAGACATTCCCACCCTGGAGCTGGTAGTAGTGGTGGTCGTGGTGGTGGCACTGGAGCTGGCGCAGGTTCGGCGGCGGGGGCAGAAGTGGCGGTGGTGGCTGGGGCCAGCGTGCCTGTACATGGCGTAGGGAGGGAGGCGTGAGGAAGGGGATTACCAGTTATCACTGTTGGATTCATGATGGGGGATAAGTTTATAGGGCATACGGTGTAGGGTCAGTAGCTCTTCAGAACTCCGGATCGCTGGATCAGACCGAGGACTGCAGTTTTCTAAGCTCAAAACTCGGCACTTCTGGGAACAGTGTCTAGCTCTATTGCCGCACTGAATTCCCGACCTGCTCGGGGACACTGAAGCCTGATCATTTGAGCATGAGCCAGCCGAGGACGAGAGTCGCCTGTGTCTTGACTGCTTCAGGATCCATTGGCAAATGTGTGTT
The DNA here is from genome assembly GCA_905231905.1 of Symbiodinium pilosum. Lineage (NCBI taxonomy): Eukaryota > Dinophyceae > Suessiales > Symbiodiniaceae > Symbiodinium > Symbiodinium pilosum. The sequence continues at coordinate 22,092 of CAJNIZ010002864.1, read as the reverse complement.
GGCGACAGATGACACCGAGCCTGGTAGTTTCCCTAAATAAGGAGACCCCAATGTAGACCCCAAAATGCTGGAATCCTCATTACTGATTGGGACCTCCAGAAAACATTCCTTCTATTCTTTGGAAACCCCCACCTGAGAACCCACACGCTCCACAGCCCAGAGCGCAGCATCGTTGTTGAGTGCGCCTCATGGGTTATAGGGGCTTATATATGGAGTTATAGGGTTTAGGGTTGCAGGATTATAGGGTTATAGGGGTTTTAAATATATACATACATATATATATAAATAAATATATATATATATGGGGTTATAGGGTTTTAGGGTTACAGGATTATAGGGTTATAGGGGTGATAAGCTTTAGGGTTGCAGGATTATAGGGTTATAGGAGTTATAGGGGATATATATATATATACATATATATATATATGGGGTTATAGGGTTTAGGGTTACAGGATTACAGGGTTGTAGGGGTTGTAGGGTTTAGCGTTGTGAGCTCTCACTTGGCACTTGGGTGACGATGTTTCTGTGTGGTGACATTCAACTCGAAGCAAGGATACTGCATGTCATAGTACTGGAGACCAGCCAGAACCCCAATATCCAAAATCCCAAACCAATGCAGTGTGCAGGTGGAAAAGCCCTTTGGCTAACATAAAGTCGGACCTGCCCAAGGGCTCCCATGTAGTTTCCTTTTGAGGTTTGTTCTAGCTGTTCTGCTAAGGGAGTATGGTATACTACGCAAAAGGAACCCAGTAGGAGGGCATCTTGATAGCATTGTTAAAAATGTGGACAACCTCTATAACGCCAGTTCTTGTCAGAAACTGCTAAGCCTCCCTCTTGAGCACAACCTGCCGTACCATGAGACCCTGCAAACAGTGTAGCTCAGAGCGTTTGGGGTTTAGGGTTTAGGGTTGACTCCCAACATAGACCCCAAAATAGTTGAATCCCATCGCAGGGAGGTTTAAGGGTTTAAAGGGTTAAAAGTTAAATCTGCTGGTGATGCAGGAAATCTTGCAACACTCTAGGGCATTATGTATACATGGTTGTGCAGGATTGTTTTTTCCACAGTAGTACGCCCAAGGTTCTAAACCCTAAGCCCTATTTAGGGTTTAGGGCCCGAGGTTCAAGCTAAGTACAACAGCGCGGCCAAGCATTAACGTCAAGACCATAAAGCCGTTCGAGCAGACTCTCGACACGTCAACTATGCGGGGTAGGCAGGGGGTAGTGCTTGCAGGATTCTACGCTTTGGCGTTATGCTCTTTTGGGTTATGCAGGGGAATGCAGCTGTAGATAACATGGATATCTGGATTCAGGATTCTGGAAGCAGGGTCAGGGTTATGGTTCCTGAGCTTTTTGTTTGATGAGAATTCTCGTTTTGTGAGAATTTTCGTTTTGGGAGGGGGGGTTAAAAGGATTAAGGCCCCGCTTTGTCAAAGCTTTAGCGGTGATGCCGGGACCCTACGTGACCCTAAACATTTCACGCCTCGCGAAGGCCGGCAATCTATTATAAAGGGTTTAGGGTTTCCCATATAAGCCCCTAAGGGTCCAAGTACCCAACTTACCCACAACCGATATGATAATTACGATTACCCAAAACCCAAGTACCCGATTATTGGGTACTTGGACCCTCTGGGAGTTGCATAGCGTTCATGTTCTGAGGATTGGACGGGTTTTGAGCGCGGGTGTGCGTGTTTGCTTTCTGGCCTTGCACAAGTTCTGTTTATTCTGGGCTTGATGGTTTCGGGTAGAGGTTTATTGTGGTCCCCTGATTGATTTGCGCCCTCCTTTTACGGGCCTCAATAATAGGGTCCCTATCACAATCCCCATTAAGGGGAGGGGGTTTATTAATCAGGGGTCTACATAGCTCCAAAAGTAGGATCCCTTTTTGGTACCCCCCCTTCCCCCTAAATGAATATCAGGTGCTGTAATACATTCATGAACCCAAATGGGACCGTAATTTTGGGAACTACGCATCTGGCGGTCTTGGACCTTTCGGGATTGACAGTCGTCCTTCAGCCTAGAAGATTGAAGGAAGCAAGATGAACGCTGGTTGCATTCAATGTGCTTATACGACTGTTGATTGACCACTTACATGTTCCAGATGTTCCTCGCGTGCTGGCTGGCCCGCATTCCAACTTGCTACCCCGCTAAGCCCACCCAAAGGGTCCATATGCCTACGTTGTACACGCTTGGGCCTTAATTCAAAGTATACCTACATGAGAAACTCTTTGGCCCCTAAGTATTTACCACCCACATGGACCCTTTGAGCTAATTCGTATGAATCACCTTGTGGAAGGGTCCTCTAGTTCCTGGGGTTTAGGGTTTGGGGGTCTAGATTAGGTGTTTAGGCTCATAGGTTTATTTGCTTTCTGGGCTTTAATTCTGGGAGCTTCCTAAATCATGTCAGAGAGAAGTCAAAGCATACAGGAAGAACATTCCCGACCAACAATTTCTTCAGCAATATGGTGCCCCGCACGAAGCAGCTTCGACTTTCCCAAAAGGGTCCATGTAGCAATATAGTACTCACATTGGCAGTAACTGAGTTAACCCTTTGCGCCCTAAGAAAATCCTATACAGCTACATGGTCCCGTTGGGTTTGGCAAACTTGCCAGGAGTCTGGAGCTGCTGTTTTCCGAGGGTCACTTATTATTTGCGCAAAGAAAGCTTCTCAGAACAAGCCTAGTATTCATCCGATGGATCCCGCATCATCCTTTTAGACGCCCATATAATCGTACCTGAAGTCGCACTGAAAACCTCAACCCTTCAAGCCCTACACAGGAGCACTTAAACGTAATGACCTTGAACGGTCTTTAACGTGTAGGGAAGGGCCGTCAATCAGCTGGCTTTAGGGCGTTAGCTGAGGCCATGAGAGGGCTGCAAAGAGGTCCGCAAGCATTTTCACCCACCCGGGCAAACAAAAAAACAAGTGGTGCAAATGCAAACTTTGATGGCCATGCGAGGCGAGGGCACCGCACATGTGTTCTTGCCCACATCGCCACCTCATTGGGGGTCCCAATAATAAGGACTATAGTATCTGTGGGTCTATATTTCTGGATCAAAATTATGGATCCTTTATACTTTCTGGGGTACGGGGCTCCTTATACTTATATGTAATTGGAATGGATCCTTTTGTCTTCCTAGGGTAATGTGGGCTAAGATTTGGGGCTGCCAAATTTTGAGCTCAATTGGGACTGCAGTCACCGCTCAGTTGCGGCGGATGCGGGTGACAAAGCACCAGCAATCAAGGGTTCAAGGAGATTGCTGCTGCAAATCCTTTTCCGTCTAGTTTTGGCCCTACAGGGGAATAAGTGGCGCCTCGTTTCATGCTTGGGTCCCCAAATCCTACCCAAAGGGTCCATTGATCTTTATAGTATATTCCGGGTCCCAAAAGTAGAAATATGGGAACCCCTTTAACCCTCAAGTACATATTATAGGCCTACATGTACGCTTTGGGAATTATGTTCAATCGGCCCTATAAACCCGCAGCGCTGAACCCCAAGCACAAATCGTCACGTCATGAACCTTCAACCCCAAACCCTGAACAGCTACCCAACCACTACTGGTGCTAATCTTTCATATTATGTTCGCTGTATCTACGTTCCCCAACAGCAATCCAGTCTGAACCGTAAAGCCTAGCCTGCTGGTACTCATAGCCCAAGTTCTCTTTACAACAAGCTGGCTGTTCCAAAGGAGTTCCCATAAGACTACTTTAGGGCACCGTATATATCATATAGCTACATGAAGCCTCTGGCTTTTCATAAGGACGCCAGATGGAAGTCGCAGTCCGCTGGAGCAAACAATAATTGACGCCACTGGCCTGAATGGCTTGTTTTGGGGTTGAGGTCAGGCTTTGGGGTAATGGGTTTTGACAGCCATTTTGTGTTTCTGCTACTTATAACCTCCCGGTTCGAGGGCAGATTCCAAAGCTATACCTCAGAGCGGCCTGTATACCCGCGGAGAAAGACTTTTGTTGCCAAGTATGTGCCCGCAAACAAGGTCTTTTACGTGCAAGAACAGGTCCAAACTCCTGAATCCTGCTGGCACATGTTACCCATCGTTACTTCTGTTGCAAAGGTCTACGTAAGTTGGTCTAAGGTTACTCAAGTGCAGGAAAGGTTCTGCATGGTTCTCATTTATAGGGTTCATGATTCATGAATATGTCGGAGTGAGTTCGCACGTGGCAACTGTTTTTTCGGAGATTCAGGGTCCTAGGAGAAGAAGAAGCAAGAATAGCAGGAGGAGCAGGCGAAGTTGTGCGGGAGTAGAAGCAGCAGCAACAACAGCGGTTTCGGCAGCAGCTTGAATGGTTAAGCAGCGGCAGGGAAAGGATGTAGCAGCTGTAGGGTAATGGACCTGACTCATGCTTGATCGGGAGATATGAGTCCTACAGCAGTCCCTACACAACGCCTCGTAATGGTGCCTTTAACCCTTCACCCCATTCCCGGCCAGGCATAGGTGACTTGTGTGGCAGCCCAACCCGTGGGCAAGATCAAGTTTCCGGGAGCCCAGCGTAGCCAAGGTCGATTTTCCAGAAACTGATGTCTGCTCGGCCATGGGCTTTGGCAAATATGTCTGTGGCGATTACGACAGTGGCGAGGAGGAGTTGCGACTTGTTCATGTTTGGCTTTGCTCAGATACCTGATTGCCAGCATCTAGGTTTTTGGATGGGTAATGTAGACCCCTGATTATAATGAACCCGCCCCCTTAATATAGGGACCATAATAGGGATCCTAATATTAAGGCCCTTGACAAGAGGGGTTTAATTCATTAGGGGTCTACATCACCGAAGCTATTGAAGCCCTTCTTTTATTCCTTTTGTGGGCTGCACATTACCACGCTCATAAGAGCTATAGTCTCAATTTGTTGAGGGGGATCATTTAGGGGATTATATAGAGGACTACTACACGGGTTATTGAGGAGGATGCTAGGAGTCTAGAAGATAGCTCATAGGAAGTTTGATATCCCAGTTCGCAGCCCCATGAGCCTCCACAGCAGCCTTGCATCCCGACTTTCCAGGCTTTAGTTTGGGGATTTTCAGGATTTGGTGACCTGAACCCTATGCCACAAACCTTAAACAACCCCTGAACCCTAAACCCCGAGCCCTAAACCCCAAACCCAGCAGACCTAGGATGGATCATGCCGGCCCACCTAAACTCGAAAGCTGAACCCTCAACCCCAAAACGAGATCACTCTTGTTCTCGCTATTTCTACTGAGCTGAACAAGCCCTGAACCCCCAAACCCTAGAACTGAAACGTTTTTGGATTGCTATGCTTATGTTTGTACCTGACTCTTGCGATTACTGTTGTTTCTACTATTTCTACCCTTTCCAAGACTTCCAAACTCCCAAAGCTGAGAGGCTGCATGTTCCTAATCGTATCATCATTATCACTACTGCTTCTGTTCCTATTTGCAACCCCTGACCCTAAACCCCTATAGTAGTTTCCATTATAATCCCTATGATGTAACCCTATATTGACCCTATATAACCCTATATAAATTGAACCCCAATATAAGTGAAGCAAAAGGTTGAATGGAATCCTTCGCGCCCTGGACGTGGCAAAGTCGTATCCGCGGCAAGCCATGGATGCCGTGTCCAAAGCTGGTCTTGGTCCCAAAAGCATGCTGCTTGGCTGAGGTGCAGGTCTACTGCTGGTGGTGATGGTGTTTTTGATGGTGGTGGTGAGTAGGAGTTCAAGCACAGGGTCCCTGATGTTGGGGGTCCTTGTCTTCACAAAGATGCCACATGCACATCAACATAAGGATCCAAACCTTAGAGCACAACCTGACCTACCCAGGGGATTCCATACCAAGAGGCTCAGAGAACTTAGTAGGTAGGTTAGAACGTGGAGTACAAGCACTCCCAACTGGTGGACTTGTCATTGTAGCCCCGCTTAAAAAGTACTTGACGCGGCTTAGGGTTCCTGGTTTAGGGTTCAGGGGGAAGTCCCTGCAGAACTTCAGTCTTGAAGTGAGCCTTGGTCTGGAACATCCTTGTGTTCTATGAGTCTTTCTAAAAGAAGTCCTCATAATCTTAGGATCCCGGTAATGCCCCCTACAGTAGGCGACTCCTTCTTCAAAAGCTTGGATTATTCGTCCCTAAGTGTCTTTGCATGGCAGTTTCCAGAAACCAGGGGGCCTCATCAACACAACAACTCCCCCAAAAGGTCACTTAACTTTCGGAAGCCCCTAAGCCCTAAACTAAAATGTTTCTGCCTTGGAATCTTACACCCGTAAACCCTAAATCCAAATGTTTGAGCCTAGAAATCTTGGCCACTGAGGATCGTGCTTCGTGCCGCCTCGTTGGATCGTGCCCGGATGTGTATTTTGGGGTTCCGGTTGTACGGTTTTAGGCTGTGAAGGCTCAGGGGTTTGGGGGTTAAGGGCTTAATTAGGGCTTACCCTGATTGGGTTTTAGGGTTTACAAGGGTTTAGGGGTTGAGGAGTTTAGGGTTTACAGTACCCAGGCTACTAGGACTGTCATCGGTTTTTTTGGGGAAATGTTTGGGCTTTGGCGAAGAGAAGGCTTAGGACCTCACCTAAACCCCTATATAGGTATCCCAGAGCCTCATAGGTTTTGCCCACTTCCTTCTAAACCCTAAACCCACCCCATGAACGACTGACACCCGCTTCAGGTGACACGATCATGAACAGCTGCAACTGGGGTGCGCGAATCACTGGAGGGAGCATCCAAGGAGTTACATGGCTTCCTTCAGTGCCTGCAAAGGGGGCTTTGGGGTAGTTTTGAGTTTAGAGTTTGTGGTTTGGGTTAGGGCTTGAATTCCGCAAGTACCACCGCTCAAGCTAACGATGAAAGCCATACAGGCCCCTTTTCAAGGGCAGTAGTCTTTGTAGCACCCTTTTTGGGCTTCCATGTTAGGGCAGGTAGAACTTGCGGCGAATTGGAACATATGCTGAATGGAGGAAATCTTAAACCCTAAACCCTAATCTATCCTATGCCCTAGATCTTTTCAGGTTTTGGGGGATCCTAAGTGGTGATTGGTCGACAAAGCTAAGTTGGCATTTGAGGACTCAGCGGATCAGGACTCAGCAGTTCAGAAATGGTGTCCGAATTTTGGAGACAAACCGAAGAAGTGTCAAGGCTGTAGGGGTTCGCTTTTGCACCTCGCGTTGCTCAAGAGACTGAGTTCATCGTGGCCTTTCCTGTGCAGGGTGCTGTTGTGGTGTAACTGGGAATCGTGTCACGTGATGGTAGAGGCCATCTTGAGTCTAGAAGCATCGGTCAAGAGGTCCAAGCTCTAAACCTTCTTACCAAAGGGCCAATCCAGCTATATTGTAAATACTTGGGCACAAATTAGTTCTGTGGTAACCCCTTCAGTGTTTATTCATTCTATAACTACATGGAATCTTTGGTAAAGCATCCATGGCTGCTTTTGCTCGTGCCTAGTGCGTCATTTTATTCAGGACCAAGCCATCCGAGGCAAGGCAAGAGTGAATACCCCAAAAGAAGGACCCACACGACTCAGGGCCAAGGGCTTTTAGGACTTAAAGTTCAGGGTCGGCTGTATGTTGGTAATCTCTCAAGCCTTGAGTGATGGTTATGAAGAAGCAATTCCAAACACTTCTTTCCACAAGCGTTGCAAAAAGTTCTTCTATGGCGGGGGGTTATTGGAGCTGTAGTTCTCCCCAGGCTTCCTACTATAGTATATTGGCGTCATTTTGGGGATAATGGAACATAAAATGGAAACTGCTATAATATGATAGGGTATATACTGAGGTTATATTCATACAACTGAGCCCCAATCGACCAGCCAAAGGGCCGAGACGTCAATCTCAAGGACAGGTAGGTAGTTGCCACAATTTTGAAGGCTTATATAAGGCTCGTGTAAGGGTGGCGGGGCTGTATGCCTTCTATATGAACAGTTGTCTAAGCTTATGGAAGGTGTTTTATATAGAGGACTATAAAAGGGAGTATTCGGGGGATTATTAAGGGGGATACTAGGAGTTTAGACTATAGCTCATACAGGCCTCCTTCAAGGGTACCCACCTGATTGCTACCCATCTGGAACTCTTCTTGATTAATGAACCACTGCCTAAGCTGATTGACACTCAGGCGCTACTGCTTCCGGACTGCCCGGCCCATTCCGTGCGTTGCGAAGCGCGAGCAAACCTCTGCCAGGACTGGTGGGTTAAGGGTCCAAGCGGGTTTAGGGTTCAGTGTTGTGGGCTTTGGGTGCAGAATTTCACTTTGTAGGGGTCCTCTTAAAGAGCCCAAGGACATGGGGATGGCAAGGAGTGAAAAGGAGATCCCGTGGGCTGGGGTGAGGGGAGCGGCTTCTTCGGAGAAACTCTATACGTAGTGGGCTTGGGGCTAGGGGTTAAGATGTAGGGCATAGTCCCCCTTAAGTAGACTGAATATGGGGTATAGGGGGATCTTATTAATGTCCCAGAGCCGTATATTATCTACTTAAGGGGGACTATACCCTTGAGGGCTAGAAGATAGGGGTCAGGGTTCAGATTGTTGGGATTTAGGGCTGATGTTTGAGATTTAGGATTCAACCCTCAACTCCTCCTTGATTGCTGAGCTGTCTTAAGTATCCGCAGTGAGAGGCCCAGACTTTCAGCCGGGAGAGGATATGAGCTACCTGGACCCCAAAAGTATGTAAAATAATGGCCCTTATGACTATTATCATGGGTTTAGGGCTGTTATTTTACATACTTTTGGAGTTTAGGTACTTTGAATATTAGGATTTAACATGGGACCCTTAAAGATGGACATAGGGTCCGCTATGGGTAATGAAGTATAGTCCCTAATAAATCCCCGAATAGGAACCCCATGTCCATGAATTGGCCGGGGAATATGGCCGGTAGCCCCGCTGAGCAGAGATCAAAACTCCTGAAAGGGAAGCCCTACAGCGAGTGGCCGTATGGATGTTGCCGCAAGCAAAACTACGGGGTTTCGTAAGCTACCGTAAGCAAAATACCGGCACGCGTAAGCTCTTGTTTCTGGGGTCTGTTTGATTCATACTTGGAGAGTTCAGGGAATGAAGGTTGCAAGGTGCTGCAGGGCTTGGTTTTAAGCAGAAGTGCCAGCTTAGAAACGGAAACCCATTGTTGCTCTTCCCACGTTCCCAAAATAAGCGCCGTAAGCTTCGTTCCCTGAAAAAGGGCCATCGTAAGCTAAAACCTGGGCTTCGTAAGCTACCGTAAACAACTTGCAGACCGTGAGAGAAAAGAAAGGTTTAGATCCCGGCTCATATGGGTTTGGGGTTTAGGGCATAGGGTTTCTGGCTTAGGGTTTCTGGCTTAGGGTTTCGGGGTTGAGTTCCATGCTCAAGAAGTGGAGCAGCATCAAGCTGCCACGTACGCAGGTGCTGTGCAACGCCGGTTAGTGTCTACACCAATTCCGTTCAACAGATGTTCCAATAGGGATCCTTCTACTTGGGTCCTACTACTTGGGCACAAACATGTATTCATTGCCAGTTTGCATGCACCACTATTACCTGCGTGCCGTGCTACGCCCTAAACCCTGAGCCCTAAATGAACCCTATGCCCTAAACCCTGTGCCCAATACCCTAAACCATAACCTCTGAACAATACACATCACACATGCTTGGCGCTACGGCTGTGTTTTGCACTTTGCCAAGAGAATGGACAGGGACATGGCTATACCCAGATCCCAAAACCAGGTAAGATAATGGCCCACGACTCCTGAGAATGATCCAATCTGGATCCCCGCAGCAGTTACAGACAAATCCTTTCGGGTCCTAAGTACTCACATGAACCCCATTGGTTAAGCACTTACCTGGGCTGCTGTTCAGGAGCCTAGATTAAGTCACCAGGGTGCGGGTGCGGAAAGCCTCTTATTCACCTTGTGTACGTATATATATATATATACATAAAAAATTAGATATGCGCTATTACATGCATCTATCATGGTATTTAACTTGAAGCCCTTCACAGCCCAGTACAAGACCCGTGTGTAGGAAACCGAGTCGGCTGCAAACTGGCCCTAACTTACTGGTGCTTAAGGGGGAGTGAGAGAGTGGATCCCTATAATAATTTCTCGATAATCGCCATACACACCATACACACCCCTATAATGGTACCCATATTCACTAATTATTCACCCCCCCCCCCACCACTCCCCCTTAAGGACCAATAGCCTAGGTGAAGCGGGATAAAGACGTCACCGAAACCACCCTAAACGGCGTTGTCAAAACAATTCCAAAGTGGCCTTGATTCAGGGGTTGCGAAGCTTGTTAGCTTACAATCCGGAGCCGTATTCCTAAGGGTCCAAGTGCTCAATAATTAGGTACTTGGGATTTTGGTAATAGTAATTGTAGGACAGGTTTTGGGTAAGTATATGATTGTTATTTACTTGGACCCTTAGGGTATTCCCTGAACCCTCAATCGCTTGACTGCGAGAGTCTGAACTCGGTGCTCAAGAGCTTCACTTCTCTCATTCGTCTGAGCCTTTAAAAGTAGCCCCGCTATTTCGGCTACCTAAGAAATCAAGGACATCCTCAGCAAAGCTGGACCGTGGCCGACAAAAACTACATGCTTCGGAGGGTGCAAATGTTCCACACTTTGCATGTTGCACAGATAGTCTGTGCTACATACATTGCTTGCTAAACCCTACGCCCTAAACTTCCTACGCTTCAAAACCCTAAGCCCTATATTGCCGTTTAAGTAGATAGAATATGGCTTCGGGTATATTTGCGTAAGATCCGCCTATACCCCATATTCTATCTACTTAAGGGGGACTCTGTATCAGCCCTATTCCGCTTGGCTCCTGGTAGCTTTGAACCTTTGCTTCTCAGGCGGACGAACCTTCCTGGAAGTGCAAGTGCACCCTGGGCTACGAGGGTGAGATCATAATTCCTAACTTGGAGACCATGACAGGCGGCGCCGGCATGCACTTAACCCTAAACCCTAAACCCTAAACCCTACCAACGGGCTATGCCATGAACTGCTAGGCCGTCCAACCCTTATAGGCCTTTTAGGCGCTCTAAGCCCTGAACCCTGGACTCTAGACCGCAGTGAAGCCTAAACCGAAACCATTGAACCCTTAAGAGCTCTCCAGTTGTTTTTGAAGGTTAAAGGCTTAGGGCCTAGGGTATGGGATTTAGGCTTTGGGGTTTAAAGTTTAGGTTGGGGGTGCTTTGGAGGCAAATGTGTGCTTACTTTCTCAAAGAGCAAACTTTCAATTTTCGGACTTCATAAGAACGGTGGTCTTTTTAGGAATCAGCTTTCATTCTTATTAGAACATGACCCTAAGGGTTAAATAAAGATCATATTTTCATTGTTATCGGTCTAGGGGGCTTCTGGAAAAGTTTGAGCCTTTCCAAGCCTGCCTGTTGAAGAAGAGAGACTGCGATTTCACTTTAGGGTGTTTAGGGTTTTGGGTGTAGGATCTTCAAGAGATTCCGTACAGGTCCAAGTGGTTAGCAAGACGAAGCCCCAGAGGCCCAGATACATAGATAGTAGGTGTTTTGGGGAGTATTCAAAACACTTTTAGCTAGGGACAACTGTCGGACCCTAAACCCTAAATCCTAACCCTTAAGCTCTAAACCCCCAACCCCTAAACCTGATGAAGAACATCTACTTGAAGAGTTCCAGACCAATGCTAGAAGGCCATCCTTAGTGCGCTTTGGTTTTGGGGCACGAGCAGAAACCAGACCATCCCCCTTTCAATCAGGGCCCTCTGAACCGAGAGAGCCTTCATGACAGCAACCCATCATCTGTATGTGTACAGAGTTGTGTATATATACATATATAGATACGTGTACCTGGGCTTCAAACGACGAGTATGAGTAGTATTCAAAGCATCATGGACAATCTCCACCAGCGGTATTTCGAGTTTTGCAGCATTTGACTGTCTAGAATTGGGTTTGTGTGTCTTTTGGAAGAAGGGGATGTTGGTAACCGCAACCTCTCAAATTAGGACCCTATCATTGTCATATGATATGCCTCGTTAGCTGATGTCTCTTTGGGGACACAGCGGCTGCAGCAGAAAGGTACACTGATGTCCTTTGGGCCCCATCTGTCACATTGAGACTACCTACCCGTGCGTGGTCAGCCCACCCGGAAGAATGCTGACTACTTGGAGGTCCATTGTACTTATAACCTGCTTAGTAACTGTAGTTATAACCCGATTATATTTAGGGTAACTGTAGTTATGGGACTTATAATTAGGTTATAACCACAATTACTAAGTAGGTTATAAGTACAACGGACCTCCAAGTGGGTCTCTCCCGCCAGGACCTTTCAAGATCGAAGGGGAGTGCAAAGCCATCGGTGGCTTCTTCGCTGATCCATTGTGAGACTTGCGTGGATGTTTTTTTTTTTTCCCCCTTTTGTATTGTAGAGGGGCATTTAACACTGTGGTTTGAGGCCTTCTTCACAGAGAACAAGTCACCTTGATTTTTTTCCGCCTCATGGTAATAGTTACCACAAACTGTTATAGAAGTTATGGTAGGTCCTTAACGGATTGTGAGGGGGAATATTCGGGATACACTCCAAAAATGGCCGGGTCAAATCTCTCAGCTGCGGCTGCATGCAGCCAGCAAACGTTCCGTACAAGCCGGGGAGATTGCTCTCAGGGCTTTCTAACCCTAAATCCAGAACCTTTATTAACGTTTACTAGAAGGTGGATATGGCAGCGGCTCTCCGAAAAGAAGCCCCAAAAAGGAAGGATATAAGCTAAGATGGGTTACCTGTAGGTCCGGGTTCGGCGCGCTTGGCCGTCTTGACGCGATTGAAGGAAGAGACGCCACTGAAGAGGGTCCTTTGTTAAGGGTCTCTGACTCAAACATAAGGGCGCTGATGAGGTTGATGCACGAGATCCCCTTTTGGTAGGACAACAATTCTCAACAGTTCTGTGCGGGCGGCGAAACATCAGGACAAGAACTCTCTAACTCTACAGCCTGAACGCTAAACTTTTGAAGCGGGGATTTTTGAGGCACGGGGTCAAAGACAGTCTCGATACAAGGTCCTCAAGACGCAAGCCTCTCAGCTACCCCTGTTTGAGTCGTAAAAGGAGACTATAAGGTAGGGTTGGTCAATGCCAGCACAATTTGTCAAATTGATACTTTCCATAATTAGGGGGAATCCAATATAGACCCTATTATAGTAGATTTGTATTATGGGACCCCCAAAAAGGTGCACCTTTGTTTTGGGAAATTCCCATGTTGTTCCAGAGGCATTCGCAACACTCCACAACTCTGCCAGACAGCTGTCTGAGGCTACTGCAAGTTTGACGACTTTCCGCTCTTGCTGTCCAACGGCGAGGAGCCACCTGATGATTTCCTCCCCTTGAGAAGCCACCCCTCCACACACAGTAATAAGTACTCCGCAGATTCTGTAGTGGTGCTTGATTGGAGGTTTTCATGATTAGGGGTGTCTGGGGTGTAAATCTCCTACTTACTTGGTGCCTCACGGGTGTGGCGACTACTACTTATAGCTGGTGCAATAAAATACTCGTAGTCCCTCGTTGACCTTGCTGCAGGCCACTGAGCTTCGGGTTAAGGGTTGTTTTTGTTTTTTGCCGTAACCCCACTCAGCAGTAGTCACTAAATCAACCTGCACGTATCCTACAATGACAATGAATTTCCGCGCCTCCCCGCAATCTAGGGTATGGGCTCTTTGAGTCTTTGAGTGGCTTCTGCCTCCTCTTAAATTCCAGTCAAGAGCTGCAATGATTCTGCTCACGGTCAGGAATTTCTGAAATGTGTCTTCAGCAATCCGTGGGACGAGGGGCATGCACCCTATACCTATGTGTGCATGTATGTACGCATGCATGCTTGCAGGCATGTATGGATGTATGCACATGCTGGGGGCGGGGGCGGGTGGGGAAGTGGGGTGTCAAGTGCTTTCAATTCAACCACTCCAAACCCTAAACCCTAAACCCTTCCACAAACACAAGACAAACCTTCCCAAACCCAAGCAGCAGCAATTCCTCAACCTAGCGTACCCAGATCCCGCCCTAAAATCCGTCGAGCCCATCAGGGCACGCAACCTTCAACCCCACATCCAAGGTACAACTAGAGCTTCAGCCCTCGGTCCTGTATCATCTTCCTTGTATCTAAAAGACCTGAACACGAAGATAAGCTCTGAACCTGGCGCACTAATTACACCTCGCCACTGGCTTGAGTGGTCCAGGCGGCAAAAGGTGTCTTGGGCGAGACTGCCAGACCGGACTGTCCAAACGGCACAACTGGCTGAATTTGGGAGTTTCTAAATGATCCCTATGTAGCGTGGGTTAGCACGAAGCCCTTAGATTAAACATGTATATATATATATATATACATTTATTTGTTTATATACACATACGACACCTAGAGAGAGAGAGAGAGAGATCTAGGCCCCCAGCGAGGAAATCCTGTTTGCAAAAGCCCGCACTCTTGGGCATGTGAGATTTAGTGTTTGGCTGCCATTATCCCTTCAATCAGGAATATACCTTAACATATATTGGGGCTCCTCATATCATTTTGGGTACATTCCCAAATGAAAGGATATTGGGCTTTCTGAGCATATGGGCTTTGCAGGTGAGGCTTCGGGCTGCACGGTCTATTTCCAGGGCAGAACGACTTCACCCGAGGTCACCCCAAATGATGGTTTATATAGCGAATAGTCCTGAATAACACCCATTCGAGCTTCAAAATTTGAACCAAACATGGTAAAGCTTCTAGCATCGGCTTCTGGTCCGGGAGCCTTGGAGTAGCACTCATAAGTTCGAGGAGGTTGAGTTGAGGAAGCCTTCAGAATGTACTGGTCCTGGCTACGCCCAGCCGGACTTGCACGTCCAGCAGGCGGTGGACGTGGAGGGCGAGGGAAGGGGGTGAGGGGGGTTAGCAGTTGCAATACTTTGGCAATGCTGTCACGCTGCCTGTTAAGATTATGGCTTGGCGCAGGTGTGCGAATTTCTTGAAAGTGTTGCTTAGGGTGATTTTCTGGAGCAAACGCTGAAGCAACTTCCGATGAAGTTTCATGTCCTTCATACTGCTCAGGCCCCAACTCCAACCAGAAATCCCAAACCTAAATCCTATACCAGACAGAAGCCCCAAACATGCGCCA
The DNA here is from genome assembly GCA_905231905.1 of Symbiodinium pilosum. Taxonomy (NCBI): domain Eukaryota; class Dinophyceae; order Suessiales; family Symbiodiniaceae; genus Symbiodinium; species Symbiodinium pilosum. The sequence goes on along the minus strand of CAJNIZ010002864.1, from coordinate 7,058 downwards.
CTGGGACTTTGAATTCTCCTGATCCCTTCTGTAAGGGAGCCCCAAATAGGAGTTCCCAGCACAGAGGTCACTCTTCCACTGCCTTTGTCTTCTTCAGAATTTTCGTCAGATGAGCTAGACTGTAGCGCATGGCCTAAAAGCAAAGGTATGGCATGAAACATAACTCCTCCAGATATTACATACCAAACCACATTAATGAAGCCCTACGTTTGCGCAACAAGATCATAGTTCCAAAGCTCCAAAGACGCAGATCCACGGCTTAAACCCCAACTACATCCTAAGCCTTACATCGCCGGTGCGAAGCCTTAAATCCTACCCATGGGTATCTCTGTGCTTCCTTATCTGATTTGATAGGCGTTTTGTAGGGGATTCTGATTTGCTATTCAACCTGGAGATACATCGAGGTATTGGGTAGACCCTAAACCCGAACCACTTAGCCCCAACAAATCGACACTAGATCCTAAGCCGTAATCCCAGTTTCTAAATCCTAGGTCCCAAGCTCTACCTAGAGTAATCCTAGACCTTGAAAACAAATAAAGAATATCAACATGTCAAATACAAAGCCCCTCTCTTCTAGCGGGTTCATGTAGCCATATGGCACATACTTGGGGCCTAAGGCGGTTCCCCATGTACTAAAGTATATACATATAGATACGTGGACCCATTGAGTAGGTACATAGGTCAGTCTAGGTATTCTCTGAACATAATCCCTCACCCCAAATCCTACCCGGTAAACCCAAAATCCTAAACCCTATCCTAAACCTTACACCCAAGATCAGCTCCTAAACCCAAAGCGCTAAATCCTAAACCCAAGATCCTAAACTCTAAGCCCTAAGTCCTAAACACAAGATACGAAACTCTAAAGCCCTAAATCCTAAACCCAAGATCCTAAACTCTAAGCCATAAGTCCTAAACACAAGATACGAAACTCTAAAGCCCTAAATCCTAAACCCAAGATCCTAAACTCTAAGCCCTAGATCCTAAACCTAAACCCTAACACCGCGGCTGTGCCAGGTTTCGAGGCTGCTGGCTCCAGCGAATGCGCCAGCCTTAGAAGCCTGTGGGAAATTAGGGCACATTAGGGTTGAGGGTTTATAGGGTTCAGGGTTTGGGGTTTAGGATCTAGGTTCAGGGTTTACGGGTTTGGGGATTCCAGGCTCCTAAACCCGGCAACTAGCCTTTGTTTAGGCTTCAGTACCCACTATTCATGTAACCCCCATTAAGGATACTAGGAGGGTCCCGGTCTAGAGCTTTGGGTTCAGGATTCAGGGTTTGGGGTTCACGGTTCATTGTACAGGGTGCAGGGTTTAGAGTTTAGCAGGGTTGAGGGTGTATGTAGTCTTTGACACTACGAACACTAACTGTCGTAAACCAACATAGAACACCCCAAGTGCACTTTGGAACACTTGGTGTCCTCTCAAAACGGAGTAGACTTACCTCTGGTTAGCTAGGAATCAAGGAATGGATCCTTGTAGTAGTCCCTATATTTCCCATGATAGTAGTTGCCGTTTTCTTTTCTATTCCTTCATTTCCAGCTAACCGAAGGTCAGCAGGTGGGGTTTGAGGGAAGCTAAGTGTTTCTTCAATGGAGGCTTAGTAACTTCGCAAGATTGCATTTTGCAAATAATCTCATGTTTGATTTTCGTGGTCTTGTTCTTAAGTTTCTTTACCCCAGCCTTCAGTAGGATGATAGGCCCAAAAATACATAGTGTCTAGCAACCATGATCCTCTAAAGTCTTGTCCTGCAAAGGAGAGGACGGAGCGATATGTGGGGTGCTAAGGTATACGAACTCGCCAAGCGGGCCCTGAAATATTGCTCAGATCTAGGCGTTTAGGGTTTATGGGTTTAGGGTTCAGGGAGCCCTTATTTTGGATACATACTTAGGGTGCAGAGTTTAAGTTTAAGGCGCCCTCAGTTAGAGTTGGGTCAGAAGAGAAACTAGGTGGGACTTTACTACAACTTTATCACTTTATATCTTTTATGGTTCCTGTATTTCATAGCAAGGGAGCTAAAGCTTAAATTTTTATCGGGGCATTAAAGGGCAACCAAGTACATGTTTGCGGGGCAATGGGTTGCAATGTATTCTCTAGTGGCCCAGAAACTTATTTGTTTTAACAGGGAATAAGGACCAATAAGGAAAGGAATCACAAGAAGGCTTCTTGGCCGGTATCTCCTTAGCAGTTGGACACAAGCTTCCTGACATTGTGGTAGTTTCCACAAATAGGGGGACCACAATGAAAGAGACCCCTACCGCTAATTTTGGGAAATCTCTGTGTTGCACGCGTATTCTCCTTACAAAGGTACCCACCTGATGGCTGCTGTCTAGTTTCTCCGTTTGGGGTTTGGGGTTTGGGACTAGCGGAGTTGTCGGTGGAGACCGCCAGGGCGGCTTTCTCTCCCACACGCGGTTTTGCCCCGGCCCAGGGTTAGTGGACCAGCAGATTTCACAACACCTGTGCTTAACCTTTCCTAACCCATGTTAACCCACCTACGTCGAAGCGTCCCGGGAGCCCCACAAAAGGAATCCCTATTCTATAAACTCCCAAATGTCCTTGGTACATGGCTCACCCAGGCACCGAAAGTCAGTCCAACGTGGGCCAATGGTCTCCCAAGCCCAAATGCAACTACATTCCTTCGACGCCCTGACTTGTTCAGTTTAAGGTTTAGGGTCTCTGCATTCCTTCGGCGCCCTGACTCGTTCAGTTTAGGATTTCGGGTTTAAGGCTTCTACGTTCCGACGACGCCCTGACTCATTCATTTTAGATTTCAGGGCTTGCCTTCTACCCAAAAGCCTACCAAGATCTAGAATCCTGTCACCTAAACCTTTATATGAGCTATGGTCTAAACTCCTAGTAGCCCACCTGGTAACCCCTACAATAGTCCCCTATATAATCCCCTATGTAACCCCCTTGAAGGAGTTTAGAGTTTAGACTATGGCTCATGTGAGACCTTAAAACTGAAGGTCTTCAGGGTTTAGGGCAGAGTTAAAGTGGAGTAGTTTATGCGGCATAACAGTCCAAGGGCTCACATGAGCTATGTAGTTTCAATTCCTCAAGTGGGGGTATACAAAGGATTATAATATGTTAAGGCTTTAAGTCTGCCAAACCTAGATAAGACACAAGCGCTACTCACCTGATGCCTTTGTACTGGGGTCTTTGCTTAAGTGTGGGCTTCAGGGAGGACTTTGACGACTTTGATTGTATACCTGTGGCTCCAATAACCTACAGTTTACTAGTAAGTACCCTTTAATTAGTAGGTATAGCCCCTAAAACTGTAGGTTATTGGGGTTACAGGTATAAGGTAAAACGCATGCAGGGTTTAGGGTCCTGCAGTCGATGTCCAGCATTCGGGCACAAGGGCCGGAGCCACAGTGCAAGGCGTTTGTAGATGGCGGCTGCTTTACGCAGTGGTCCTTTTTTACAGGCGCGGAGACCCGTATTTGTGAGATCGCTTGGGTATGTCGAAACTTGGATCTTAATGCAAATCCCAAGAGCAACAGGACCCTTGAATATAGGGGACCTCATAGAAACCTACCATGGACTAGAACGCAGTGTGGCACCAGACTGTCGCAGTACGTCGCCGATCGTTGTCTGAAGTCTGCAACTTATGAAACGTTATCAGCTACATGAAGCTACAGGCAAAAATGCACAGCGTTTTCGGCGATGGAAACTCGATCCTCAAAGTCTAGCTTGGGAAAATGAGGGTGACTACCCGATGCCTTCCCCTCCCGTGACACCGTGGGTTTAGGGCGTGTAGGGTTTAGGCTTAGCCTGCATCTTTCCCAAATTGTCTTCCATGTAGTTAATTATCTGGTACTTTGGCCTTGAAGTAGCTATCTTGGGCCCCAAATAGCTACATGGACCCTTTGAGCTCCAAATTGATGTCTCCTCAGGCCCAAACTCTACCAGGACCCCCCCCCCCAACTACCCTGAAACAAGGCGTATATAGGTCCTGGTTTGTGTTATTTGGTTTGACAGAGGGTACTTGAGCGGCTCTAGGTAGGCCTTTAACCTTGAACATAAACCGACCGGCTACAAACCGCAAACCCTAGGTATAGGGTGTACGGCTCAGGGCTTAGAACTCAAACCCTTGGCCTGAAACCCTCAACCCAAAATCATACACCCCAAATACTAGACCCTAAGCCCTAAACACCAAACCTTGAGCTTTCAAGTTCCAAGCTGCAAGCCTTGACCCTAAATCCTATAGAGTCCCTATAGTGCTTAACTAGAGCCTCGGCCCACACAAGCCTCTAGATCCCAGATCACATGCGAGCCTGACACCACGGCATGAAAGTCCCTCAAAATCTTGCAGTCGAACCCTTACGACCCAAAGCCACCTGAAACTCTAAAACTTATAAAACCCTAAGGGTCCAAGGACCCAAATAATTAATAGGGTTTTGGAGCCCAAGTGCTATAATATTCATGGTATTTGGGCCCTAAAACCCTATTCTTTGGGTCCTTGGACCCTTAGGGTTCTAAGAGCGAAAGCGGAAACATGAGGAATCCTCCACCAGAGCCGTTCTGCAGTGCACCACAGCTTGACCCCACTCTCTCGTTCAAGGGATGCGGCGACGCGGACTTAAATGAAAAGGATGAAGGGGTTGGGGGCTAAGGGTGTAGGGTCTGGGAGTTAGAGGTTTCAGAATGCTCTTCATCTAGGCCCTGTGTTGGGAGGTATTTGGGGTGAACAGTTCCGGGCTGCAGGCATCTTTAAGACTCTCGGTGTTCAACTTGGATCGCCTTTCAACTCAAGCACTGTTTCATGTAGCTATATAGTAAAGACTTCGAGCCCAAAGGACTTCTCACATAATTGCTCTAGGGCCAAAGTATATTCTGTACGGCCACATGGACCCTTTGGGACTGACAGTGTCTAGGCGCGGCCATGAAGTTTAAGCCAGTGGATGTGCAGGGGTTTACTACGGCACCTGATATTTAGGGTACCCAAAAAGGAACCATAATTTTGACAACCACCCATATACTGTATACTTTGGCCCTAGAGTAGTTGCATGGGAACCCCTTGCGTGCTCTAGGTATATACCATACAGCTACATGGACCCCTTGGGATTGCCAGGGTACCAGATCAGTCCTTCAGTGCTTTGCACTTCGCATGCAAATAAATGAAGCGCTTGTCAGCCGTCAGTGAACACGTCCCTAAAAAAAAAGGTGCCCAAATACCAAGACACTATCGAGATATTAAAGCTTTGGGAACCTACAACCGGACCCCCCAAGGTGTTATGATGCACACCAAATGGGACGATAAGCGGAAATTTCCCGATGCTATACGAATTACCTCCACACAGGATCAAGTAGGATAAAAGGACCCCCTCGTACCCTCCCAAATAGGTTTTATGTCGGGTAATTGGCTTCTAGAGCATAGTAGGGGGGTTTACGGTGGATACCAGGTCATGCAGGTGTTTCAGTAGCTTGCCAGGCTCAGGCTCCCTTCACCTCTAAACTTAGGGTTTAGGGTTTAGGGTTTCGGGTTTAGGGTTTAGGGTTTAATCTACTCCTGCACCTTTCGCATTGGTATCTTCTTGCAAGCCCTTCACGAGTGGAAACAAGTTCACACCCTCTTCATGATGCGATTCCCACAATTCATGTGTCATAGTTCGATTTGTTGCACAACCCTAAATTCTGAGACAACAACATACACCCCCCCCGGGCCCTTATCCTTAAGATCCCCGTAAAGTAGATAGAATATGGCTCTATGTATATTTCCAAAAAATTCCGATATACCTCGCCATACTCTATCTACTTAACGGGGACTATATCCCCAAACAATCAACCTTCAAGCCTTACATCCCATCCCTACGGCCCGCGCCTATTGCAGGCATTTGCGTTGGTGTGGAGGCCGGCAAGACTGGACCGAAATGCGAATGCGAGGCCATGCCGGATGCAAGTTTGACGGATAAGCAAGATGTAGGGCTCAGGTGGCAGGGTTTTGAGTTTAGATTTGACTTTGTAGGTAATCTAGTTCCTTACCGGGCAGTATAGCAACCCCCTTACCCAAAAAACAACAAACCCAAAATGAACCACACAGGAGACCCAATGTATAGGGCTTAAAGTTCAGCTCAGAGCTTTCAATTAAAAAATGAGAGCTTAGGATTTAAAAGCTCAGGCTTTGGACTATCGGGTATAGAGGTGGCTAACTTGAAAGTTTGGGCAGACTTCTGCCTGCCTAAAACCTAAAAGTATGTAAAATAATAGCCCTAAATCCATAGGAACAGCCATAAAGGCCACCATTCTAAATATTTTGGGGGTCCAGGTGATGCTCATGAGACAATACGGGATCAGATCCCTACACGGGTGCCCTTAGCTCAGGGTTGAAGGGTCCGGGTTGACGATCCTCACTGTGTTTAGGGTTTAGGGTTTGGGGTTTAGGGTTTAGGGATTGAATAAACCCCCCAAGTATAATCCTCTACCATCTTCCCAACTTCCACACCGAGCACCAGGAGGAAAACAAAACCAATCCCTAAACCCTAAAGCCTAAAGATGTTTTCTACAAACTGCTACGCTCGCTCCGTATCCCCATTATCCCTTAAGACCTGAGGCCCTCATTCCTTGAGGACTTCCGTTTGGACTATAGTCTAAACTCCACAAAGGGGGGTTAGATAGGGGAATATATAGGGAAGTAGTAGAGGGGTTATTAAGGGGGTACTCGGAGTCTAGACTATAGCTCATGTTAATAGTTGCGATTCATAAGTCTGGATTCGCATGCCGCCCAACCCTGAGTAAGAGCACCCAATAATCAGATACTTCCCCCAAACCTGTAGCAAATTTATTTCAATTGTCAAAACTTCCAGTATTCACTTGTTGAGTACTTGGACTTTAATGTTGGAGCCTGATTAGTGTGGGGGCCCCCCAAACAACAAGAGGAGCTTCTATAATCAAAAGGCCTCGGGTTTAGGGTTTAGGGTTTAGGGTTACACGAACTCAGGGTCAGGGGGATCCTATGGCTCCATTTAACATCAATAAGGAAAGAGGGATCGTTCGGCTTTTACTAAATTCATAAGGACTTGCTCAGTTTACCTCTGAAGAGAATAGGAAGGGCAGGGTCC
>CAJNIZ010002863.1:0-25044 GCA_905231905.1 Symbiodinium pilosum | reverse complement strand
GGGTTCTGGGTTTAGGGTTTGAGGGTTTAGGGTTCAGGGTTTAGGGTGGGCAGCTCTAGGGTTCTAGTTTTCCAGGGGTTAGGGTCTAATGCAAGCCGGGGCTTGAAGGCTTTGAAGTCAGTAGATTGGGATCTTCCTGTTCAGCTAAGACTACGGATGGGTTGCCTTGCAGGACACTCCGAACTGTCATCCCCACACCAAACATCCCATGAACTCCAAGCCCTCATCTGATGCCTGCGTCTGGAACTTCAGGTCAGACTTCACTTCCTTCGGCCCAGCCGGGGAATGGCAAGCACTTGAAGATGTTGGGGCCTAGAGGGTTTCGGAATGCAGGATTTTGCTAGAATCCTGGGTTCCCATTGGGATTCGGAGGAATCCATGAGCGTGAGCATGGGTTTAGGGTTTAGGGCTAGCATACTTCTAGCGCAGTGATTTCAACATGCAGGGCTCTTGGCCAAGCATGTGGGATGAACGCATTGGTTTGAGTACAGATCAAAGATGCCGTTTTGGGTTTGGGACTTGTGCATGTCGAACTTGACATATCCCAAGCTGATGAAATATTGTTGCTACTGCTAGTTTACTAAATCTTCGCGACACATCGAGTGGCTTGACTAAAATAAGATCCCCTGCGCCTATACCTTTCGGGGTTTAGGGTTTGAGGAAAAAGGTCTTAGGATCTAAGGATTGCGCGTTTAGGGGCCACAGCGTCCACTCCCCGACATGAACAAATCCGAATGCGGTGTACTTTCCGTTCCTGGGCGATCTCCTTCACAAGGCGCTGGAATGGAAGCTTTCCTTGGCAGTTGCCCCTAAACCCTAAACCGAAAAGCGGGAACCTCAGGATGGCTGTATGAGGATTAGGGACAATGGGGATCCGGGCAATTTAGGCTTCAGGGTTTGGAGGCTGTAAGGGTGTGATTTGGCCGAAGATGGTCTGAAGAATAGGGTGTAGGTTGTGCTCGGGGGCTAGATTCAGGAGCTCAGGGCTTTGGATCTAGGCTTCTTAGTATTTTCGCGTCCACAAGCATGGACCTGTTACCCCTTCTACTATTTGAAGCTGGGAGCGCTGCAAATCACGCCAACTTGCCTAGGCATCAGGAATTTGTGTAATAAATGAATGTCCCGCATGTTCAAATACGATTTTGACGCAAACCCACCTCTGTTTTGGGAAGCCACTGCGATGAGATCCCTGAATGCAGATTGCCGTGTTGAAGTTTGAGCAATGTAACCCATATACAACCCCTATCAAACCCCTGTATAACCCCTATATAACCCGTATACAACCCATAATCCCTATCAAATTCTCCCGAAGCACGCCTTGAGCCGCAAAAGGGGTTCATGATCATCAAACTTTAATGACTGTAGCCAATACACTCCACAGTACTGTAGGCATGAATGAACCCTGACTGAGCACGAAAGTCATGTCCCCACAGGCTGCAACTTTTGACCCATCCCTTTGTTGAAAGGATCCCCTTACTCTGGGACTTAAGGAAGACGCCGGGGAAGTGATTTCGGGGGCGTACATGTGCCAGTGGGTCATCTGCAGCCTTGCGGCGAATCAGAAGTTCAGTCGACTTCTGGTACTTGCGGATCTCGCCTCAGGGTCTTCGGTAACCAGAATGGGGTCTAGGGTCTAGGGTCCAGGTTTATAGGGCTTAGGGTTTAGGGTCTGCGGACATGAAAGCTAGGGTTGACAGTGCTGGGAGATGGTAATCCTTGACAGGTGTGGAACATCACGTATATGGGAAACCTATCATATTACCATATTATAGGCTCCTTTCCTATTCGGCTCCGACTGAACAGAACGGTTTGTGACTGAAACTAGTAAGACTATATCCCTGACATGAAATACTACACCCCATACGGAGGATATAATCTTACACAATATTGGGGGTCTATGGCCACTCCAAATTATCTAAAACACTACTCGTCTGTTCAACATGCTCATGGGTGCGGAAGATGATAGAATCCAAGCATTTTGGATATTCTGGCTTCGTAATGTGAAGCTCTACATTGCGGTAGCCAAGCATCTATCACTCATATGCCGTTGCACAGAGGTGCTTTGCGCATGAAAGCAGGCAGGGGAAGTTGCTGCACCCCGAGGCTTCAGTAGACGATACTCCTAGAGCGGGAGACGTCCTCAACTTTAAGCCATTCCTGTGCACAACGCAACAACTCAAGGAAAGAACCCACAACCCATCGCATCATTCTCCGCTCAGGCAGCGGACATTTACCCGCTTAGTTTTCTGAGCTCTGGCTTGAGGCCAAGATTCTCAGAGTTGCTCTTCAACACCGGCTTACTGTTAGCTTCCACTTTGTTGGGCCCCATGCGAATAACAGACAGAAGGTTCATGTAGTGGCGCCGCAAAAATTCAGGTGATGACCCGATGCCACTGACTCCTCGACATATCAACTCCGCGTTCCAATAATTGGGGTATTCGAATTCCTGGAAACCGTGTTTAGAGGGCCCAGGTAGCTTAGACAATGGCATGGGCTGAGGAGCTTAATAAAGTTGATAGCCGCATACATGAGTTTGTCTAAACTCCAAGTATCCCTCTGAATATCCCTATAGTAATCCCGTATAATCCCTTACACAACCCCAATTAAGGAGTTTCGACTACAGTACACATGGGGTACGACTACCCGTGCACCTTGAACAGCTCAACCTACATGACTCTAAGCTCCAAAGTCCTGTTTGCCAAAAAACCCAAGCCCCAATGAAGGCATGACCCCTACACACTAAACCCCTATGGTTTAGTATAGGGGTTTAGGGTTTCGGGTTTAGGGTTCAAGCTGAAACCCTAGGCCGTAAACCCGGGGACCCCAGAGCTCCTAGCATCGGCCACCCTAAACAATCATCCGCGGGGCGCAGAGCGAGCACACCCGGGCGATAACGCGTGGTCTTCTTCATGGTACCCACAACTGGAGCCTTGGTGGCATGGGCTTCATCTATTCTATGGACATTTTCAGGTGCATCATAGTCGATTATATTTTGTGTGGTATATTATAGTACATTATAGGATATTATACTATCTTATCGTATTTCTATTCAATCATGCAGGCAGTTGTCATGGCACTGGCGGGATTGGTAATGGAAGAAACGCTGTCTACATTATGCATACATAGTTGGGTCTGGTTGCGAGCGTAGTAGCAAGTTACACGGCGAGACTCAGCGCAAAGGCTCAGCTGCTGGCTTTAAGCGGCATAGAACCTTTACAGCTACTGTGTACTGCCTGGCGCTAGTTTGCGCTGATTTGCAGCACTGGCAGTATTTCAAGGTGCACTTTCTACAGTAGTCGCTGGCGTTTGTTTATAATACTTGCCGTAGTTGTGCACCGAATATGCACGAACATGGCAGCGCTTGGCTTTTATCCAGCCAAGCTAATGTCTACCGTATGACAGCAGCTCCCATGCAAACCAATTCCAGAAGAAATGGCAAAGCTGACCTCAATGACCCGAAAACAGCAGCCCTCAGAAGAGCTCCTACAGGGGAATGTTGGATGCAAGTACTCCTCTTGAGCCAGTCCTTGTGGAGGGCGTTGCTTGTAATACCCGAGAAGCGGAAAGCATCGAGTAATTGCAAACGAATCTGCGGGCAATTCGCTCATACCTTCCTGGAACCAAAGGAAAGCTAGCAATTAAGGATGATGTCGTACTTGTTCACCTGCAGCTTGTCTTACTATATCACTTAGCGTATAGAAGCCCAGATATAAAACGTCACTCTCCATCTTCTTTTTCATTTGACTCTTCAATATTGCGTAGACCAGCATACAACGCCACTGCAAACTGGGGCTTTGGCAGCTTTGCGAGCAGCCTTCGCAACCAAATCAGAGCGTTGTGCCTGCGAAGTTTCAGGATTGCTGATTGCTGGGTAGGCTGAGAGCAGTAAAAGCCGCTCAGATTAGGGTTTGGGGTTTGCTAGTTTTCTACGAGGGGCTGATTTACGGATGCCATCTGTCCCCTTACCGCTTTTCTTCTCTGACCAGTGCCCGTTGCGCAGTACCCTGGACCCTTTGAAAACCCGACAAAAAACGGTGCTCTTCTGGCTGCTGCCAATACTGCTAGGTCTTGCCGCCAACGCACTATGCTGATGGTGCGCTGCAGCAGGCTGTATAGTAAACGAAAAGGTTTCCTTGTTATAGCAACTTGATTTATATTCCTTAACAGCAACCCAACCAAGTCAGCGCCTTTCCGCCAGCTGACTTCCTGAGATGCAGAGGTCTTATGAGCTCCGGCTGGCATGCACATAATTTGGCTGATAAGAAAGACAATAGCAACAAAGCCAGTATAGGCACTCGCTCCATGTGGTTGGCTTTCATGGCATGGAGCTAGGGCAAAAGCATTTTGGAACTTTTGAATGCTTTTGATGCAGGATTCCAGTGCTTTGTTTCTGACAATCTCGGCCCTAAAACCTCCGCAAAATCACTCGGACCCTTCCACGATATACTTGTATATGTAAATTACTACCTTAGTTGCAAAAACATCCACAAGAACTTGCTGCTGAAAGCTTGCTTTGCGATGCGAAAGCAACAGCAATCGTTACAAGAGACCTCTCGTCCTGTGACTCCCTAGACTTACCCTTGAGATCCAAATAGCCCAATCTAAGTAAATTTTCAGACTTTCGGGCCCAATGTAGGCACTATTTGTATACTTGAGTTCCTAGCGTTAGGGTTTGAGGTTTATAGGGCTTAGCGTTTAGGATTTTGGGTAGCCAATGGGTTGTAGGGGATAATGTAGGGCTTCGCGCTTAGCATCTGGGGTAAGAATGGGTTATAGGGGTAGGTAGAATTTAGCGTGTAGCTTTTTTTTGATAAGCCATTGCTTATGGGCCCATATAGGGTTTAGAGTTTGCTACATAACAGTAATGGGGCTTCGTCGGGACTTGCTTCTTGATCCATTGAGATGTCATATGAGCTGTAGTCTATCCCCCCCTAATAAGCGCTATAGTAGTCGCCTAGAAAAACCCCTATATAACCCCCTTTAAGGAGTTTAGACTATGGTTCATATTGAGGCCAACCTTCCGGATCTAGGCAAGTAGCTGTGCCGTCACCTTTGTGCGTGCCATGATGGCCAAGGGGGTCCTGGGCATGCGTGGCTGTGAGAGAATTTACATTAAGTTACCATAATGGGTTTGTATATGTATATCTAACAATTAATAGGGTTTCCCCAACATAGTACCTGAAATTAAGTTCCTTAACGGAAACCCAGCATGGGTGCCATGGGTCATGGGTCCATGGTTCCAGGCTGCGGTGTCGGGTTGTCGGATTGCGGCTTCGCTCTTCGTGGAAAAGTGTGTTGAATTTGGTTGCCAGATTTCAGGGGCCCATCGGCACAACTAGGTTTAGGGTTTAGGGTTACTTGTTCAACATCCAACATGATCTCCACTCTTGAGCGTTGTGACCAACATTTGGACGGTGCTGTTGTCCCAATGAGTGACCACTAGCAACAGCTCCAAAAAAATGAATATAGGGAATCTTGGCGAATCCCTTCCTTACTCCAAATGGCAGACCCTTGAGTTCATGTAAACCCATAGTATCCAGAGCCCCAGCCCAATACCCTGGATAAAGGAATACATACACTGAATCCCTTCGAATTCCAATTCAGGGCATAAACCTTTGCTGGCTCAGGGGGTAGCTGGGCTCTCTGGATAACATGCCTCCTCCCCCGTATAATGGAATGCTTCAGACTTCTCGAGGGCCCGGCGCAAGAGGGTGAGAGCAAAAATAATGTCAGCACTCTTCTATATGGCCTGTCCTGCTTGAGCCCAGAAGTCGCAAAACGCATGGTCCCGAAATGCTTTTGAGCTGTAATCTAAACTCCTAGTATCCCCAGTAATATCCCCTATAGTAGTCCCCCCATATAGTACCCTATATAACCCCCCTTTGAGGAGTTTAGACTGTGGCTCATTTACAACGTCTGTACAACAGCGGGCTTCGAGTACACTGCATAACCTCCAACTCGTTGCTTTGAAATAACACCGTAACCGAAGCGCCGACCCTAAACCCTAAACTCCTGTAACAGAAGCGCCGATGTCAAACCCAAGCGCGGTTGGGGTCTCTGTACGTCCTGCTCTACTTGAGGCTGCTAGGTGGCTGCCTTTTGGATTTTGCATCGCTTCGGCTAGAGATTCCGTAGGACCCCACCCAAACACGTCTTGACGGCATCTAGAGCCAGATGCCTTGGACGTTGGAGCAGCCCTAAGCTATAGTCCCCCTTAAGTAGATAGAATATGGGATATGTGGGGATCTTATTAGAATACATCCAAAACCATATTCTATCTACTTAAGAGGGACTGGAAACCCTGAACCCTAAACTGCGCGACAGTTGTGGACACTTTTGCTCCCCTACAGGCGAAACGGCGCCAAGCTTCCAAAACAGGCCCGAACCTGCCGAAAGATCAGGGTTCCCTAAATCCCAAGCCCTATACCAAGCGCAAAACCAAAGAAGTTAGGGTTCTAGGTCGGAAGGTTTCCAGTTTTGGGTCGAATTTTGGGATTTGGGGCTTTTGCCTTGGGTTTGTGCTAGCGTTGAGGGCGCAGCGATGTAGGGAGCTGGGAAGAGGAGGCACATGTCAGATGTGTATACGTCCGTGGCCAATTCTACAAGGACGCTACTGCCTGAAGTCTTCTGAGGCAATCCGTTGCAGCTGAGAGTCTCTAACGCGACACAGAAACTGCAGACACGTGAGACGTCATAATCAAGTCTTGAGCAGTTCTGCAAGCCCTCAAGGACTCATTCAGAAACCTCCGCATCGAGACACGAACCTCATAAGCAGTCTGTTGAAACTTGTAGAGACCTGCCTTGTAAAGCCCTTAAAGTCTCGAAGAAGCTACTTCGGATCTCACAGGCGACGTCTGTTGCGATGTGCCCTTCTGTGTACCTGGGTGATAGCAGCCCACAGCCTTCAGGCAAACGTCTCTACAGAATATGTAGCTGAATGATCATGCTACAGCCTTACACTTTCCCAGCATTTTCCTGATTTTCCTCGCAACAATCGCGGGATGCTGCACAGAAACCCAGCTGATACCTTCATCCCGAAATACCCAAATGCTCTGACCTCAACACCCTGTGCATGCATCCGGCCTCTCCCAAGAGGTACGTGACGATCTCATGCTCTCCCACCTCTTCGCCCGCACGGAGCCTAAGACTTCCGTGGCTTCGCAACGTAGGATCGTGCTGTAAGAGTTCTCATGTTTGGCAGATGCCCAAGGCTTCTTCTTCTTCTTGCTGTCAGGGTTAGTGACACGAATTCAGAGCTTCACTGTTCATGGTCCACAGAGGACTTGAGATCCTGTGTCCTGAGCTTGTTGCTGATTACCTGAAGCTTGCCTTTATGAAATCAAGGTCAGCGCGTACTCTTGCTATAAGATCTGGTCAAGGCAAGGCCATGACTCGTGCTTGCAAAAGAGAAAAAGGAAGGAAACTCTGAAACCACAAGTGAAGGGAGCAGCCAGTACTGTAGTCTCCTTAAGTCGATCGAATGCGGCTTTGGGTATATTATAATAAGAACATCATATACCCCACATTCTATCTACTTTAGGGGGACTATATGGTATGCATCCTTACTTACAGATTGTCTGTGTTAAGAGTACGATGCAATGATCGCATCCTGGGAATGGCTGTGTCTCTCTTGATGACACTACAGATGATCTCAATAACTGTTGTTTATGCCTCTGTCCCCCATACCCGAAGACCTAAACCTCAGCAGCATGGGGGTCCAAATCAGAAGAACAGCCCTTCTGCACGAACTGAAGATACTCTACAACGGTCGCAGTAACTCAAATTGAAGGGTCTGTATCAAATCCCTTGCCTCTGAAGCCTTTCTTATGCAACCCCCCCTTAGGCGTTGGCTAGGACTGAAATTTGCGGAAAATGCCTGAAGAGAAGATTTGAGTAGCTTTGCGGTTCAAAAGGGAGCTTCCTGTCACCACCCCACCCCACGGAGTCCGTGCCCAAGATAAATCCAGCCTCACATTTTTTGCGTGGGAAGCCTAAACCACAAATTCCCAGACCCCTGCACTCAAAATCCCTAAGTCCTAGAGCCCCGATTGCCTAGAACTTAAGACACCCCAAAACTAAACTCCCTAAACCCTGAGACCCTAAACCGCCCACTCCCAATACATACACAGGATCCTAAAGACCAAGTCCTAGATTCTCTGAAGCAAAATCCCTATAGACACTACATTCCCAAATCACAAATTCTCGAATCATAAGGTCCTCAAAACTCGAAGTTCGGACGCCCTAACACCCTAAGTTGCAAAGCCCAACAGCCCTAAGCCCTAAATCTCTAAACAACGGTAAACACAAAATCTCGAAACCCTACTTGAAGCCCCTACGCTGTAAACTCCACATGGCTGAAGCATCAAACCCTACACTGTAGAAGCCAAATTCCGTAACCCTTGTATACCCTTGACCTCGAACACAAATTCCCAAACCCTAGTACGCACAAGCGAATCTCAGAATCAACGCTAAAATCCTAAACCCTAAACCTTAAATCCTAAAAACTAAATCCTCAACCCGAAATGCTTACTAAACCCTAAACCCCCAAAGCCCTAGGTTGACGTCGCGTAGCGCCAGGCCGAAGGTTGTCGCATCGGGACGGAGAGAGGCATTACATGCCAGCCATCTTTGCTTGTAGGAATTAAAGGTTCAGGGTTTAGGGTAGGGTTTAAGGATCCATGGGGTATAGTAAGGGTTTTAGAGGACTGGGTTTGGGGTTTAGGTTTCTGTAATCCGCTTGGCCCTATAAAAATCATGAGTTCCTATGAGTGGTACTGTGGTAAAAGTGCAAATGAATTCCTAGAGGAGTCTAGGAGTTGGGGTACATGGCTTGGGGTTTTTCAGGGTTCAATCATAGGGAAGTTTGACAGAGATATGAGGGTTACTTGCAGAGTTTAAGGGCAGTAAGGCGCTTAAGCTGAGGCGGTTCCGGCTCAGTTGGTATGCTCCCCACTGAGCTGAGACGCCCAGATAGTATGGGAGGCCCAAGGCGCAGGGCATAGGAATGTTGTAACGCAAGACCTCTATGCAGTTCCAATGTGCCATTGCAGCACCTACTTGGCAACCCAAAAAGCAGCTACATAACTAGGAGACCTGGACCTAGCCACATGAGCTATAGTCTAAACTCCTTAAGGAAGCTTTTTTGGGGGATTATATAGCGGACTACTCTTGGGGCTATTACACGGACACTAGGAGTTTAGACTATAGCTCACATGGCACAAATCATGCGTTGTCTGAGGCGGAGAACTTGGGTTTACTGCCATGCACCCTGGAACCTACACCAATCTGCGCCCATGGCCTCTAGGAATCAAAAACGACTCCAATCGCAGGAAGGCTTAACTTGCCTTTGTCGCCTATGCTCCCCATGATGCTGGAGTGTATACATATAGGCACCCTACCTAGACCTCCCCAACACAAAGAACAAAAGCCCCTAACCTCTGCAAGGTGAAGTAAGCCCGATAATCCATGGCCTGCCTTAGCCGAGAAGCAACAGATGCAGTGCACTCTGCCATTGAGCCGCTCGCCGGCAGGCTGCAACAGATGCACTGTAGGTGATCTGATCCAATTCCTTCTCGGAGGGCTCTACAGCTTGTGATGGGAGGGTCGTAGGCTTCAGGATTTTAGAGCCTTGGGGTCTCCAGTTTAAGGCTTCAAGCTCCAAGGCTTAGGGGTTTGTGGGTGCTGTTTAGAGTGGGTGGTATAGTTCCTGCATGTTCATGCAAAACCCTGGCGTAACCCACCTTTGTAAAACAACAGGATGCCGCTGGGAACAAGGGGTCGCATACTGCTGAGTAGAGGTCTCTGAACTTCTAGGTTTGCAATGTCTCGCCTCGAAGTACTTGCGGAACATCAGCGCAGCATGCTTGGATCATGACTAGCATGTTGACTTTTTCCGAGCGTCTCGATAGCAAAGACAACATATGTTTTCTTGGGAATGCGCATGGGCTACGCACATTTGCCGGGGGTTCCAACATCCAGGGACCCTTTTCTCGGAGCCCGAGAGTAAGGATCCAATTCTAGTCGGGGTCGCTAAACCCTAAACCCTAGTGGACTGGGGCCCTTTGGTGTATATGGAAACTTCCCACATCAAGCCTTCCTTGCTACCTGAACCGCCGTCGCCTGAACCATTTGGACCCAGGCTCTATCCCTGCTGCTCTGCCAAAAGCCATGATCTCCAGTGTCATTTGCCACCTTTCTGATTGGAATACTATAGTATATTGGGGTTATGTTTGGATAATGGAAAATAAAATAGAAACGGCTATGGTATATTGGGATAATATTGGGATAGTGGAAAATAAAATGGAAACTACTATAGTCCTGGAAAATGGCTGACCGCTAAGAGCAACAGCCATAGAAATGTCTTCAGTTCAGAGTATGCTTGTATCGAGCACATGGCCTCTAGTGTGCATGGGTGGTGGGCCTATACATAGCTACAACCTATTAAGCATCGTCAGAAATTACATAATCCAGGGGTCTTTACTATTAGTACTATTCTTCCTATTACCATTACCCCTAATATTGCAATTAATGTTATGCATTAATGTGCTATTCTAACCCTAAACCCTAACTTACCAGTATTACTGCATTTTGCAACATTTGGACTGAAGCAACAGAGCGGTGAGGGATGAAGTTTTGTGGTAAGCAGTTGGGGAACCGGGGTAGGGTTCTGGGCTTTAGGGTTGCCCTAAACCCTGAATCCCTAGACCCTAAACCCTAAACCCTTTTAGGGCTTAGGAGCTCAGGGCTTAGAAATTGGACTTTTCACTTGGCTTTTTGGTGGGCTAAGAAGTTTGGAATTGGCGCGCACAGGGATTTTAACGAGTTTCCTGGATGATACTTGGGTCGCTAGGACGGTATCAGGGTTTTGCCGTTAAAGTTCCAAGGGTTAATTTATTTAATGAATTAATTAGTGAATGAACGGATAGAGTGGGGCTTCGGGACCGGGGAAAACGTTTGAATGCCCGTATCTAACAAGTCATGACTCCCATGTGCTCAATAGGGGAATGAGTTGGACATACTGTGAAAGGGGATTGCAGAGGAATTCCTACAGGGATCTCTAGCGATGATTGAACGCAGGTCCGACGCCCCAGATGTCACACTGCCCTGCGGTTTGGGGTATTTACAGATTGAACTCACACCCTGCAGGGGTCATAGTACCAGCAGCAAATCCAAGGCTTTCACCCTCATCCTGGAGAATGCTTTAGAGGCCCTACACAAATCCCATAAAGCAAGCCTAATAACAGTATTAATAGACACAGTAACAATAACTACCATGCTAATAATAACAAGTGAAATGGGATTTCGGAATGAGCCGCTGCGAGTCGTTCTCGCAGGCAGTCGCCACCGCGTTCAAGACGATCGTGTTGGGCTGCAAACTTCGCGGGTGGATGGAGTGGAGGAGAGAGAGCGCCAAGGACCACTGCGAAGCTTTCCTTTCACTCGGTATGAATATGTGAAACCATTATTAGAACTATTGTTATGACTATTACTAGTAGGCGATTTCTCAAGATGGGCTCTGGCCCTGCGAGATGTCAGAGCGTTTGGAAATCTTCCCTCGCAACATACAAAAACTTCGGAGTACTCATTGTATGTACTGTCAATGAGAAACTAGAAACGACTACAGATGCGGAGGACGGTCAGTGCACAAGACAACAACAAACTTTCGCTGGTTATTCAGCTATTCAAACGGTAGTGGAGCAAAAACATCTCTGTCCTCTAGCAGGGACGACGATGACTGGAGGAATTTCTTGTGCAGTACTGCATGTAGGGGACTAAAGTGAAGGAGAGGCATCTTGGCATGACTTTCCGTGTGGCAGAGATGTTCTGAGGACGACGACTCTCTTGAAACGCATGCTACGCCACTTCTCTCTGTGGGTGAAGCGATTGGACAGGACCATTGACCTAGTAGCATTAGCTCGAAATTTCTATGTGGTAAGCAGCGGCGAAGTGCATGTCTCCGTTGTGGTCCCCTATAACCGTCAGACCTCAAAACGTCTTTGCGCAATCGACGTTGGAGCCTCAACACAACTAACGCCCTCCGACCAATACCAAAGAACACACGGGCTGAACCTGCAAACTCTCCAACATTGGTTGCGTAGCCGCAACAAGCCGACGGATTCGGCAATTTTTCAGGGACAGACCAAAACAGGCATCCGCCTTCCGTGCAATGAGAAACCCTGCCGAGGTATGTGAAGGTGTGGGTTTTCTTGCTTACTGTCGCACGTAATCAGATGAGCCTAGCAGCTCGCAGGCAGAAATGCACGCACCCAGGGTGATAATGGTAGCTTGAAGCGGTTGCGAATCCACTTCCTGGAGCAAAGCCAGGGCCCTTTGCCAGTCAAGAACCTGGGCTTGGATGGGTTTAGGGTTTGATAAGGTTTAGGGTGTTTTGGACTTCAGCCAGGGCTCAATTTAGGCTTTTTGAAGAGGAGCCTTTGGATGTGTGTGTGTGTGTGTTTTAGGTATGTTTCCTAGGACCCAGCTTGTTGAAAGGGATGCCGGGGGGTGGTACATGTCCGGGTATGTTTCTCAGTAGGCCCGCCTCCTTGATTACAGTCCTGACATGTCCTGACCCTTCGTTTCCGGAAAACATACTTTTTTAGAGCCCCTCATATAACGCCTCATGTAGTCCCTGGTAGAGCCACTACGGTACCAAACAGCCCTCAAAACAATTCCTGACACCGCAGTCTCAAAATTAACTTGCACAACAGCGTCGTGAACGGGATTGCGGATGGGACCTATGGCGCATGATAGTGTATTGTGTATTGTGGCAGCGACTACTATGGCCACACCGAATGCATGATCTAACATCATCTGTCGAGGCCCTAAACCCAACCTTCTATCATTCTTGAAAACTAGTTTCCATAAACAAAAGGATCCCAATATAGACCCCCAAGTACTATAATGTCCATTCATTCATTATCAGTACCCCAAAAAGGTGGACCTAATTTTGGGAAACCCTAAACTCCCGAATACAATCAACTGACCTCAACAATGGTAAGCGGCATGACTACGACGTATGCAGGTGCTTATATGACTTCAAACCGAATTCTACAAATGACAGATCATCGAGTTGTGGTTGTTTCGAAAGTTTAAGACCAGCACTTCCATCATTCCATATCCTGAAGAACCGAGTTTATGCTCTTTACAGTGGCAGAATTTGTTCCGGATACGTGTGCTTGTGGTGAGCGCCCGCAGGTTTCCTCCCACCCAGATTAAGATTCCAAGCTTTTTCCGCGCAGAAAAGGAAAATGCATTCCCATTTGGGACTTCTAAACATTAGCAGGCCCGTGGGACTTTCAGGATGCATTGGGACTATGCAAGGCCTGTAGATGTCCGACATGACAATCGTATGGGGACTATTTCGAAAAAGTTTCCAATTTCGTTGGCAAGAGGCTCTCTCACAAGCGCTGATTGCGGCATTGTAGCTGGTCACATCTGGGCTGAGCAAGTCATCCTCCATGCAGTCAAGTAGCCTTATCAGCAGGTCCCTAAACCCTAAGCCCTAACCCTAAACCCTTAAACCCAAAACCCAAAACCCCAAACCCTAAACCCCAAGCTGTTGAGGGCTTGGAGTGAAAGAAGCCTGGCAGCTTGCGTCCTTCTGTAGATGCTAAATGCCAGAACACAAAACCTCTAAGTTCCCTGGGCCCTTGGTAAAAACTAATCTTTTAACTTATAATTTTCAAAAATATTTCAATTTCAGCTGGTTATTAGGATTATTATAAATAACAGAAATACATAATTCTTTTCAGGGAGCTTCCAGAAACCATAAAGCCCTCAAACCTTAACCGTGCTGTGTGGCTGCAGCCCTTGCTGCCACTGCGAGGCCTTTGTGCATGCGCTCACAGCCGCGTTGTATGCCACCACGGTCGACGCCGGGTGCTTGCAGCGCATGGCATGCAACCTCATGGTTGGTCTGGGGTCCCTTCAAAGGGCATTAATAGGATCATATTAGGGTTATATTGGGTTTTTATTGGGTTTATATTGGGTTTATATTGGGATCATGGAAAGGAAAATGGAAACTACTCTAGTATATTGGGGTTATATTGGGATAATGGTAAGTGGAAACTACTATTTTTAGGGTTTAAGGTGTATACTGGAGCCAATTTTGCCAAAGTATGCCATAAGCAGACCCGTCAACCTATCTCCAAAACACAGATCACAAGAATTTCAATGCAAGATGTGGCTAAGGGCCTCTGAGCCTTGGGAAAGGCAAGCTCAGCATCCATTCACCCGATAGCCAGCTGAAGTGACCCCTGAGTTCCCTGGACCCCTGGTAGAAAGTGTAAATTCAGCTGGTTATTAGGATTCTAGATGACAGAAATTCATATTAATATGTTATTCAGGGAACTTCTAGATTCTGACGTGAGCCTACCATTAAGGATGGATCAAGTTTTCCAACACTCAGGGCTTTATTAATAGGGGTACACAGGGAGGGCTATGTAGGGGATATACGGATGAACCATGTTGGGGAATGATTTCGGACTCCCCCAATGAAGAATGCATGCAAGCTTTAAGACTTGCAACATTTTCTTTTGCATTGCTACCCAAGACTATATAACTCAGAAGCCTACATGAGGTTTCCCAAAATACACGGAACCATAATTTTGGGAAACCACCCAAAAAGGCAGGTGCCACCATGTCCAGTTTTTCAACCCACAAATAAAAGAGCCGCATGGATCTTGTTTTTGCCTTGTTCAGGGAGCTTTCCTTTGTAGGCTTTGTACCCTTGGCTTTGGGTCCCTAAACCATGGAATAAAAGGCCCTTAATAAGGTTATTTGGGACCCAAGACCTACGGTTCCAGGCATTAAAGGTACGAATGTTCCAGTGTTAGCAGCGTAGTGGAATAGACGTGGCAGCCCTGCAGACCCTTCAGAGAGAAGCGCAGCATTCATGCAAGAAACCTAGCATCGCTTCTACTTAGTGGGGGTTAGGAGGGAATTAATGGACTCTAGTATATAGGGATTACGCAGGGATTATATACCCCTATTCCCTACTAAGCACCACTATCGGTTCACTAACCGCCGTAGGACCGAAACCTAGTATAGCCCCCCTTGAGTGGATAGAATGCGGGGTATATGGGGATCTTATTATAATATACTCAAAACCATATGCGATCCACTTAAGGAGGACTGTAACCCTTGAAGAAAGCCAAAGCCACAGGTAGAGGGCTTGATGCCACTCGGCTGACACCTCGCATGCGCTGATTGCAGCCGCATAAGAGACCTTCCATGGCTGGGGACTGCCATGGGAGTTTGAGGGTGCAAGAGTTCGTTCGGGTTGAAGGTATATTTAACATGGCTTTAACACGGCTCTGTCAGCGAATACCACCTGCGTCTTTCTGGCATATGCAAAAAAAAACTCCAGCCACACCCTTTCAGGGAGTGTGCCTGCATGAGCCTTGCTGACTAATTCGGGGCCTTTCGGCATGTTCCTTGCAATGTTGCTAGCTCGGAAATGGGACCATAACATCGCAACCGGCACTCATAAGGATTGCTATGTTAACCGGGTTCAGAGTCAGGTTGTGTAGAGTGTATACTAGGAGTGAGGGCCGATCTCATCAGGATGAGGTAAGCTTCGGGAATTGTCACCAGGAGAAACTCTAACTGCACAGCGCAAGAGTAGCATTCACTTGAGGGGATGAAAATTGCGTTCAACTCTATGGGGGGGAATACAGATGTTGGCAAGATGATTTGAGCGGTAAGTTGACATTAGTTGGCGAGGCTACGACTGCTGGGCCGTTGCTCTAGGGAGCGGGGCTATTGTAAGTGGGGCGCGTTAAGCCCTATCTAGGAACTTCCATTCGAAGTTATGGGTTCAAGGATTTGAGCTTAGGCTTAAAGAGCTGCGCTTGAGGGGAGGTCCAGTACACCGATGCACGGTCTTAGGATCTCAGAACTGCATATAGCTCTGAACGCAGTGCAGGTACAAGCGCATCACAAATTTGCATCGCAAAGTCTAAAAGAAAGCCCAGTTGGGCAACCAGGGTTCGGATGAGCAGTATCATGCTATGACTGTTCGTGGGTGCATAGAAGGCCTTAAGGGGGTGAAGGGGTAGAGTCCCTCAAGGGCCTCGGTGGGTTGTAGCCTTCGAACGCCAATTTCTGCCAACAGCTGCAAAGCCCTTTCCCACCATCCTCCTGACGTTCATCTTATTCGTGAGCAGCCCCCATACCCAAATGAATGTGCCCCTTCCTGACAAAATGAGAATTGATAGAAATACTTATGTATCCCACTTTGCCACCTAGTCATGGATTCAAGTGTTGCAGGTAAGGAGGCTCAAATGCAAGGTTTTGGGAAGCCTTTTTGCCATACCCCTGAACTAATGCGGTTCAGGCTTTGGGATTGAGAGTTTTAGGGCTTAGGGCCGGATCCGGATGTAACATTGGATGCTGCATGGGTTGTGGCGATTTCCTTATCCCATGATCCAGGAGCCCGAGCATCAACAACAGTAACAACACTGCAGGTAGGTGAACCTCGGGTGTCTTTTTGCCAGATTCATTAACCTCTCGTGCGAAAAAAGAAAGTAGGTGATGTCCTTGCTCTTTTCCTTGACTGTTTGACTCTAAGTTTCGCGCACAGATCAGATGTATTCAGCACCTTCAGGTCATTTTTGCGAGCTCATGCTAGGAAGGACTTCATATTCATGAACACAATCCAATGTAGGAGCAATTCTAGTGGTGTTTGAATTACTCTAACCAAGAACACAAAACTCTAACCTGAATGCGCACACCCATCTAGAAAATCCAGCAGTACATTGCATATCCTGGAGACAAATGGTAGGTTCCCTAGATAGGGGACCTCAATATAAACCCAATATACTACCATCCTTCTTCTGAAAACCCCTAAAATTGTACACCTAGTTTGGGAAACCACCAATTTCACATCTCTCTTGCAGGCAACCTGAAACCCTCACCGAAGCTTACACGACCTTCAGCTCGGTTGTGTCTTGAAGACCCCCAATAACATTTCGCATGAATATGTACCCATGAATGCGTACCAGTGTAAAACCGTGTAGACATCCCAAACTGCTACCTAGCTGGGCATGAAACGACTACCCTTGCTAGGATGTATAACAAACCAATTTGGCTAGGGGTCAATCTGGGAATCTGTGGAAAGGGGCCTGAAGAAGCCCCAACATGTATACCAACCATATTGTTTCTTGCAAGGCGAACAGCGAATGCTGTCACATACTCTTCAGTCAGAGATTCACAACTTCTCAAGAACCATGTATCCTGTCGGGGCTCTATATCAGAAAGCCTCTACTGCTTGGGGGATATCTTGGGAGACCCGATGCTTGTTCAGCCCGTAGATATCAACCCTGGCCATTACCAAACGCCCAAATAGTAGGGCTGACGGTGCTGCATACTATGAATGGATTTTCCTAGAGCCCTGATGTTTGAGATCTTCCACCCTTAAATACTTGTTTCCATTTTCTTTTCCACTACCACTAAATAACCCTACGTTATACCTCTATATTCCCTATGTAACCCTATATTAGAACGTGAACTTCGCCCGCGCTCCAGCCGAACAGGCGCTGATGGCGGCATTGAAAGTGACAACGTTCAGCCGGTTGGAGGCGAGCTCCTGAGCCCGGGTTTAACACCTTCCCATGGAATTAGGGTTTAGGATTTAGGGTTTAGGGTCCATAAAGTTGAGATATTTTTTATGGGAGAGTAAGAGCATTTTTCACCCCAAAGCCCAAAATCAGGACCCACTACAATCATATGAGAGGAATAGGGCCCTGATTTGGGGGGAATGGGGTTACCAAAGCCCGCCTATTACTACTTGGGATCTCCAGCATCCTTCAGGGAAGATCCCTAAATGCAATTACACCTCCTTGTAATCCCCAACTTGGCCCTTAACATGAGGTTGGCCGTACCCTTTCTGAACCCCTCAGTCGAAGGCGTACAGGCTTAAGAGCGGGGCTTTGAACCCTGAACTTTGAAGAAACGGAGCCAAACTTTTACACTGTTTTGCGAGACAAGAGGCTGCAGATTGCAGCAAGGCGAGCGCGACCTTTTCAAAGGCTTTCGGAGGTTTTGGAGTTTAGAGCGACATCTCGGGGCTTTGGTTAAAGGCTGGGGATTAGACGACTTACTTTGGGAATTAAGGCCTTCATGCAACTGATTGAGCTACGTCTATGTAGGGACACCTTGTGAATGACAACTACAGCAGCTGACAACCAGGAACCTTGGAATAAGGTTTGGCCCAATAAACCCTAATCCCTTAAATCCGTAAACTCCGAAACCCTAACCCCCTAAATCCTAAATCCCTAAACCCTAATCCCCTAACTCCCTAAACCCCTGAATCCCTAAACCTCTAAATCCCTGAATCCCTAGACCCCTAAAGCCCTGAACCCTGGAGGTCCCCTCACATCTTCAAACCATGGTTTGATGCGACGTCGCCACATCCGGCTCCAGGATTGATGGGCTCTAGGGTTTAGGTTTTAGGGTTTAGGTGCTCTACGGATGTGATGTGACGGTCAGTCTTTGATTGAGATCCTGAAGCGAAACAACAAGACTGTCTTTTGAAACATCCTCATCGCTCGAGTGTGGAAAATTTTGGAGGGTCGACAGAAGAAGCATCCGTTTTTTTTCACCTCCGTAGGGGATATAGGAAAATAACTCCGACATGACCCCTGTATAGTATATTCTCTAGATTCCCTACTAGGAACCAGTAAGTCATGTTGAATTTGCGCCTGGCTTGGCTGTTGGAAAACATTACAAACCATCACAAACCCTATCCAGGCCTGTTTCAACCCCTCTGACTCTTGCAGGGTATTTCAAAGCAAGCCAGGCAAACGAAACACAATATACAAAATAGAACAATTGCCCAATAACGTGCCTGCCACTCGCCTGCTTTCTCACAAGCACTGACAGCAGAACTCCAGGAGACGACTGTCGGCTCAAGATGGAAGCTGCCGAGGCTCTCCAGCCTGTTGCAGTGGTGCGAGTGGTGGTGCTCTGGTGGCTGTGTTGGTGTTGGTGCAATCCAGCCCGCAAAGCACCCCGACTACAATTACAGCAGCAGCAGAAGGCGGCAGCAGGCTGCAGGGCTAGCCACCACCAGAGCAGCAGCGACAGCGGCGGAAGTACAAGGACACCAGCATCCATGCATTCGCAATCCAAATAACAAACCTTGCGTTTTGCTATTTCCAAGTCGCAACAGAAGAGCTTTCTGCCACACGGCAGCTTTCTCACATGCACTGATGGCCTGAAGGCTTAAATCCCATCAAATGCTTCTTGTCGCCATTTCAACCGCCCTAAACATGTGTACGGAAAGATCCTGCGGCTGATGTGTCCCAGCCGCTGAATTCACGGTGACGGTATTGACTGGAACTGCACTCCTCAGCATAAAGGAACCAAAGCTCCACCACAGTGCGCGAAGAAGCGTGGCTCAGTGAAAATACAAAATTCACTAAACAAGCAAAAAACAGCTTGAAAGGCAGGTTTTCTGTCTAAGGAAAGACTCTCGACGGCAAGTTCCAGCAGGTGCAAAGCACGCTGCCATTCCTTACCCCGCCCGCAAGCACTGATCAAAGAGCTGAAGGTCACCACACCTCAGCTATTCCCAGCCGACCAGTACAAGGTTCGGCACTCCTACGCGGTAAGGTTTAGGGTTTAGTGACTGAATAGACGCAGTGACATAAACAAGAAACAAGGATATCGTACCTTTCCGTCCTGATATGCCGTACAAAGAAGTTAGTAGTAGCAGGTGCCCCTTCAAACAGAGGAAGAATGAAGATTACAAAGATCTCGTCTTAGGCTTCTTGATCCGCAGTGGCTTTGCACTTGAGTTCTACTGGGGTTGACATGTCTTCGCGCATCTACCCTGGCTGCAACCTAGGCCCTACAAACCCTTTATGGAAAGACTCCGAACAACCATGCGAGAAGGAATCCTCAGCGATCCATGAACCCATCAAACGGCTGACGTCCTATAGAAGCCTGAATAACAGTCACCACCCGCATTTCCGGCTCTACCATACGGCATTACAGATATGGCGCAAAATTACCCAAGACCCTTTTCAACTAGATAGGCTGCTACGAGATTTTTCTGGATTGCATGCTGACTTGTGCTAGCTCATTCTTAGCCAGTGACAAAAGTGACATACCCGACTCGCTTTAAAGACGTTACTGCAACTGCATGATGATGACATACCAACATTCATTGGTGGACCTGATTCTAGGGTTGGTTTTCTGTAGAAACTTCCAGAAGCTTAGTCACCCAGACTACCGGCGCCAGATATTTCAGCAAGGTCCCATCCGAGTGCCTTGCGCCCCAGGACCCCAAGTCCCTAAGTGAACCAAACACACAGGCCCTCTTCGCAAAGAACTTGGGGATTACTGGGTCGGAACTTACTTTAAGTTACCAAACTTCCACCATATCAAGTGTTATATATATACACATATTTTTATACACCCAGTATGGTAATTCAACTTAAACTCCTTAGCAGCAACACAGATTAGGCTTGGGCACCTTAGGGAAAAAGTGAGAAAATGGGATCCCAGGTGCTGGGCTCAGCATGCTTCATGCAAAGCTCCGCGAAGATTTCCTCGGTGTCTTGGCATCTGTCAGAAACTAAGGCCTAAACCCTAAACCCTACCTGTAACCCCAATGACCTACAGACTAGTCGTAATTACCCCTTAATTAATAGGTATGACCCAAAAACTGTAGGTGATTGGGGTTACAAACCACAAATTCTGCCAGGTCTATGTCTGATGATTTAGGATACAAAAGGGGGAAGCAAGGAGCCAAATGTCAGCAGGAGCAGAACCCCAAAGGGGAATATGAGGATACCAGGTACCTACCCTCCCCCCAGAACAATCCCTGAATCCAACCTCAGGTACACTGCCTTAAAAAACACAGTTTTTATCCCTAAGCCCTAAAGCCTACCTACCCGCCCTCGCAACAATCCTTGAACCCAACCTCAACTTACCCCGCCTTCAAAAGCACAGTTCTTATTCCGCGTTCGTTTGGGGGAGGCTAGCTACTCAAGGTTCGGGACCGGTGCGCACCGGCTCATCCCATGTTTGTGCTTTAAATGCCCCCTTCCACGCCCCATGTCTACTTCATAAGAACAAACGCCCCGTCCTTTGTGCCATGGCATATAGTCCTTCGGTTCTTAGGTTGACACAGCAGTGATTTTCCCCGAAACAAGTTCATGCAATATAGCCCTGGCTCAACACCGCGGAGCCATTCTGATGCGCGTTCACACGCACTGATTGCCGCGTTGTACGTTCGAACGTCACGGGCTACATGCCTAAGATACTGCAGGAAGAGCCCGGATGGTAAAAAAAAGCAGCACACCGCACAAATGACAACAAAACAGGCACTGGAATTGACAGCCAAAAAAAGTCTAACCCAAAGCCCAGGATAATCAGGTTGAGTAATTAGGTCCGGTTGGGGGAAAGACCTGACTGTGGGATGGTTCCGAGGCCACAAACCCCTAACCCCAAGCATTCAGACCAAAACGGTGCTCACAGCCTCAATTCTTAAATCCCAACTGAACCAGTACAGGCTACACAGCTCACCCCCCTACGCCGCAGAACCCTATACTCTCAAACCCTAACCCCCAAAATCCCTGGTTGATTTCAAGCTGCCTGTGGTCTGCTTCCTGCAGCAAGATCAAGGCTGACTCCCACGCCGAGACTTTTGCGCAGGTTCCGATGCCTCTAGGGTGTTCTAGTGTAAACTCCTACTTCTAGTATCCCCCTTCGTGACCCCAAAGATCATCCCCTACAACATCCCCTATATAACCCCCGTTAAGGCGTTTAGACCCTAAACCCTAAGCTCTGTAGTAGTTTCCATGTTCTTTTCCATTATCTTGATACAATCCCCTATATAACCCGCTTTAAGGAGTTTAGACCCCAAACTCAACCCTGCATAGTAGTTTCCATGTTCTTTTCCTGGGTAGTTCCCAAACTCAGGGTCCCACTCTGGGTTCCTGTAAACAATTGGTGCCGTACTAGAATCTATGACCACAAGGGGCCCATAATGTTAAAAACAACTCACGGAGCATTGAGGGTCTGAAGTGGCTGCGGACATCCCATTGCAATTAACCCAGAACCAGGTCCTGTAGTTAGGGGGTAAGTGGGGGTTTCCCAAAATTATGGGTACGCTTTTGGGGGTCCCCATGATAAGGCCTATAGTATTTTGGGTCTATGCTGGGGTTTCCGGCTTAAGGAACTAAAGATCAGATGCTTGAACTGCGAGTTGCGTGGATGTGCTGTCCACAGGGTCTTGGGAGATACTTCTGTTCACCTACAAGGCTGAATAAGTACTGTGGGGTGCTGCTGCTGGATCTCAGCACCCACTTTTTTCCAAATTTGGTTATGAACCCTATCTTCAGGTCGACCATCCTCCTTGAAACTTCAGCCAGGTCCTGAAGTTAACTTCTACGTCCTGTCCCACCGCATGTGAGTTACATAGTCTAAACTTCTTGTATGCCCCCTGAAAAGCCTTACAATACTCTACATACTTCCCTATATAATCTGTAATATAACCCAATGTACGGAATTTAGACTCTGACCCCCATGAGAAAAGGCCAAGAAGCAGATGCAAAAAGTGGCGCCCGTTGGCTGAAGATGGCTGACAGACGCCTGTGTGTGATCTTTGGATACCGCTTTGAGCAAGATTTGGGCTCGGCGTTTATTATGGTTACTTGGAGGAAACCTTTTCGATAAGTTTGATTGTTCCACATTAGGGTTTAGGGTTAGTAGCTGATAAACATGTCTACCTGGTCCGGTTTCCGTGTACTCTGTTTGAAGGTTTCCTGATTTCTTGGGTAACTCAGATGATACGCTGCACCTTGAACGCTAGAAATCTTTCACCCCTACCCTGAAATACATCCCCCCTCAGAATCTTGATCTCCTACGCCATACCCCCTTGAAGCAACAGGGTTACCACAAGAGGTCATAGTAGGAATTACAACCTGAAAGGAGCGTTGCTGATTCGGAATGAACCAACTGATAACCCCAAACCCTAAACCCTATATAACCCCATTGTAGTAGTTTCCATTTTCTTTTCCACCTCAACCCTGAGCCCTATATAACCCCATTGTAGTAGTTTCCATTTTCTTTCCCACTATCCCTAAACCCTAAACCTATGTAACCCCATTGTAGTAGTTTCGATTTTCTTGTCCACTATCCCGAAACCCTGAACCCTATAAAACCCCTTTGTAGTAGTTTCCATTTTCCACTATCCCTAGACCCTATGTAAACCCATTGTAGTGATTTCCATGTTCTTTGCCACAATATCCCTACATAAACCTCTATATAGCCCCTCAAATCCCTATATAACCACTATATGCTCCCTATAGTTTCCATTTTCCTAAACCCTAAGCCCTAAACCCAGGCCTCTTTCAACACCTCTATGGCTTTTGGCCAGCCTTCGCGCTTCAGCCGTGAAAGCATGTTTCATTTGGGTAGGGCTTGGAATTTGGGAGCTTACGGCTTTTGGCTCGGGATCTCCAGGGTGTATACGGCTTATAGTCCCCCTTAAGTAGATATATATGGGGATCCTATTATAACATACCCAAAGCCATATTCTATATACTTAAGGGGGACTATAGTGCTTGAAAGCCGTGGGAGGGTTGGCTGTAGACATCAGGCCTCAAGGGGCCCAGCCAATGCCATCTGAGTATTCATTGCTAATCTGACCCACAGCATGCAAGTGTGCCCGTGTTCAGAAATTTGGCTGTGGATGCGGATGTCCAGTCCCAGCGAAGAGCTTAGGTGTTTTTCCGAATTTGAATGATCTTTTGACTTAGTAAGTCTACCTATTATCCCAAATAACGTCCATTACAGGCCATATACTCCAAGTTACTATGTCTAGGATCCCCAGTAACCTCTTAATACTAAGGGTACCCTTTTTCCCAATGTTCAACTTTAATCAGCAGACCCCACATAAAAGGGAAAAAGGCTACTAGCGGGGTACCTAGAAGTAGACGTACTGAGTTCAGAGATCCTCCAAGAAGGACCCTCAGGCTGTTGGACTTGCACCCGATGAGGTCCTGGACCCCTGAACTCGGGGGTTTGGGCTTAGGGTCTAGGGTTCATGGGGTTTAGGCTTTGGGTCTAGGGTTGATAAATAGGGTTGATAGCGTTTGGGGTTTAAGGTGTGTAGGGTTTGTTGGGTTTCGGGTTGAAGGTCAGATCACGCAAAAACACGGAGGTAGGAGGATCCTTGACTCCGAATGACAAGACCTTGTACCTGAACCTTCAAAGGGTTTAGGGTTTTAGGGTTTAGGGTTTTTGTCGTAGCGTCGACCGCAGAACACATTTCAAAAGCAAGCACATTGGATGGCTCAAAATCTGGACTACGTCGAAATACACTGTCCGAAGCATGGGATGTGCCTGTATACGTGTATATCCTGAAGAAATATAAGCTAAAGCCCCAAAACAGCTAGAGAGAACAGTACATATTGCTTCACCCAACACCCGAATTACAAAACCTTACGCCCTACGTAAGATGGTAGTTTTTGTTTGCCCTTCCATTCCCGCTAAATCTAAAAACCCAATCGCTAAATGGTAGTTTTTACTTTCTTGTCCATATCCCCCCCAAACCCTAAACCCTATCCCCATGCACCTCTACCCCAGGAGTGTTTGCCTAATACCCTAGGCCCTCAGCCTTTGCCCAACCTGCGCCTTGAAATTGAGCAAACGTCTGGAGCATACCTAGACCCTCCAGGTACCCTGAGATTGTGTCCATGGGGTCCTTAAAAAACAGGTATGAAGATTATAACACTATAATCAGAGGGCTCAAAAGGTGGGGAAATGACATAAGCCCCGATATAGTAGAGTATATATTCGGGATCTTTTAACCTGCCCACCTTCATCCCACCTTTTGGGACCCCTGATATAACAGAAGGTAGATGGAGTATCTTACAAGGCCCTTGAGGGTGTTGTAGGGTTTAGGGTGTAGGGTTAGGATTTACTGCATTGCAATTACATACACTTAATTTGAATTCACTACATTGGGGGAACCGTTTTAAGTACTATATATACCCATTATGATAACTTAATCTAAGTTCCTTAACA
>CAJNIZ010002862.1:1359-25046 GCA_905231905.1 Symbiodinium pilosum | reverse complement strand
CTCCCCCCCCCCCAACAAGAGCCATTGAAAAGAAGCCTTTTCTTGGCAGTGATATTAAGCACCCTCCTACCCCCCCCCCCCCAATTTGTTTCTGAGAAAATTTAAGACCAGTGGATGTCTCGGATCTTCAGTCAGAGGTTGGGGGAATTCACTTTAGCAGGGAGGGGATGCTCCCTCAACCTTACTCTGTGGACAACCTGTGTGTGAGGCCTCATGAACGCATCCTAAACCTTCCACCTGAACCCTACAGCCATGAGCCCTGAAGTGTGAGGGCTCTTGGGGTTACGTGGTGGTTTGCTTAGATGCGGGGGGGGGATCGGCAGTCCATGCTGGGACTGAGTACGATGTAAGTATGTTGAAAAGCTGCCCAGGTTTTGGGGTTCAGTGAGGTATGAGAAGGGGATCTTTCTTGTATGATGTGCCGCCTTGCTATTGCATAAAACGCCGCCTCGCTACCCACGTCCCAGATCCTATCGCAAGTCTTGGAGACCCTCATCATCCATGTCCTACAGTAGGTCCGGAACAGCCTGCAATCATGCTTCTACGGTTGCCCAACAAATTTGTTCTGCAATGTCCTCATAGCCAGAAACTTCCGACTTAAAACCTGAAGGCAAACTCCAAAAAGCACGCGCTCCATTTCACTGCGCGCCAGGCCTATTGCCGGTGCTTGCAGAGAAGATGTATGAAAAATCAGAATGTTCGATGGCTGCTCGCTTCGACCACGGAACCCAGTCTCCCCGTATGCGGAATTCGGTCTTGAGGGGTTCGTGCTGTAAGAGTTCTGTGTTGCCGAAACAATAATCCACTCACTACAAGTGTGCAGTCTCTCTCTGCCCACAGAATGTACCTTAGTCCTCGTCATGAAGACCCGCCCAAAAAACCAACAGAAACTCCCAAGTGGCTAGCAGGAGAGGCAGGAAGGAATATATGGGGTAGAAAGTGATAAGTTATAAGGACTGGTATGCAAGGGTTGTACATGCGTTGCTCTGTTCCAACCAGCAATACATAACCCCTGTCCTGGCCATTTTGAGAGACCCACAGCACGAAAGAATAGGCAGAGGTCTTGTAGCCACTCGGGCAGAAATGCGTGTTGCTGTTGGCAGGGGTGCGGATGCTAGCTTACGGTCAGGATGCCCAATACTTCTGCGACCTTTCTTGAAACTTGATGTGACACTCTCTGTCATGTCTCAGGGGCCATGAAAATGGGACAAAGCGCCTTCTTGAATGTTCCCTCGGTTCTGAGGCTCCGGAAAGTTTTCAAATAGATGTCTGAAACTTTTTACGCGGGACCCGAAGTTGGGGACTCAGCATAGACCCAAAACCCAAAACCCTTTTAGTTGAGGGCTAAGGTGGCATAAGCCCCAACCCCTTTTCGCCCCATTATAGTATTTTCCATGTTCTTGTCCAATGTCCCCCGATAGTATAGGCCCTATATCCCGTGGGTTTTGAAGGCTTAGGCTCCGAAAGTGGAGAGCAGCCAGTCCCTGAGGACGCAACAGCTGTTGCCTTGATCTTGTAGCCGTGGCGCCGCGGGCATAGTGTAGGGTCGCAAACCATTGGAATAGGGTTCTGAGATATCATATATGGCTTTTATAAGGATTGCAAGTTACAAGCATCTAATCCAGCAATAAGGCTTGTACAGTATGATGAGTGGAGGTTGCTCAAATAGCTGGAGGCTATGTCATGTTGGCGGGCGGGCGGGCCTCTAACATGGAACCCCCAAAGAGGCCTACCATAACTACTGTCCTGCTAACACAAGCCTACCCAAGGAGCCCAAGAAGACCTACGTGAAAAGAACATACCTTAAATCATCGGATACGGTTCTAAGAGCCACTTAGGGTGTATATTCCCCAGTCGGGGGGTATTGGGCCCTCTTGGTATGTGCAGGTAGGGGAAAATTACGGGATGCTAGAGAAATCCTGGAATGAGGCTTCTCAAAGAAAAGCCTTTGTAGAGCCTGTCTCTACATATATATATACACATACAAATATGGGGATTACAAATAAAAAAGGGACTATTGGAGGTCCCTTGGGACTGAATACATGTAAATATGTTCAAAGCCGCAGCTGTTTGCAAGCGGGCCTATGGGGTACTACCCGGATCTCAAAAGTAATCAGCCCTCTATTAAACGCCGAACATCAACAAAAAAACAGGCAGGTGCCTAGAAACCCTGAAGAATTCCTTAAAAGGGAAGACCAGTTTTGAAAGGCGCTACCCAATCGTGAATTAGGAGGGGTTCTGAGGCGATAGTGGGACATAGTACGCAATCCAAAGGAATTAGCAATTCCCTTGATTTCCTATCTTTTTCTTGTTCTCATATATGTTTATAGAAGGTCTTATCAAAAATCTAAATGCGGCTTTAGTTGGTTTTCTTACAATTGTCATTTATTGTGTTGAAGCTGTTTTCTTTGCGAGATATGAACTGGCTTCAATTAGATTTATTTGGTCTTTATTACATGTTCATGAAGTTTCATTTGATTTAGGTCAAATCTCAATTGATTGCAACTACATAGTTGACGCCTTTAATTGGGGTTGAATCGAATGTTATTGGCATTTCAAGCCGCTTGAACTAATCCAATTGTTTTTGATGGATTTTTACTTAGACTTGAATTCGTTTTAATTAGATTTCAATTGAAAGAACTTTGATATCGTGTTTAGAGGCCGCCCAACCTCTTGCTTTAAATGCATATCCTCTCCGGATATTAGATAATTTTTCTGGGGCCCGGATGATTTAGCGCTTTTGGGGTGGGAACGCCGTTTAATTAAAGGGGAAGCGATGAAGCAACAAATGGCCCATCACCATAGTTTTGGGGTTTGGGTAGCACTGCCTCAAGAACCGGGGCTTTGGGGCTTCCGGGCCATGGACGGCTTGAAGCCTTCAGCCCTAAACCCTGGACTGTAGAGGCCTTGTCAATTGAAATAAATCTTCCGTTCCTGGTAGTATATCACACTACGGTTGTCTCCTCGGACTCTAAGGAGAGAATACTGGTAATGATCTAGGCTTCTACATTACATCAGAAGGACAAGGATGAGTAAAACTTTCAAAAACCGGCTTCCACCCTACAGATGGAGGAATGCGCTGACCCCTCTGTTCCTGTTCATGGACCGAAGCCTGCACGACCCAGAAAGCCTAAAGCAAAGGAAGTCTGGCAATGCAATTTCCTCAGAATCATGCAGGTCTTGGTCCATTAACAAGTCCTGTTT
Organism: Symbiodinium pilosum; assembly: GCA_905231905.1. Lineage (NCBI taxonomy): Eukaryota > Dinophyceae > Suessiales > Symbiodiniaceae > Symbiodinium > Symbiodinium pilosum. The sequence continues at coordinate 21,842 of CAJNIZ010002862.1, read as the reverse complement.
ACCACCATGCGGGCGCCCGTCGTAACCCAGCGAAGTATGCACAATGCCACCCCAACATTGACAAGCGGCCATGGAATCATGATGCCCCTTTGTGGCTACTGTATGTCTCAAGACTAGAGTCCTCCCAAAAGTTCATGTATCTCAGCTTAAAACTCACCTGCGCTAAACCCTCAATTCTATCCCCGGGCATCACTGCTAGACCGGACAGTTGGTGGGTAAGCCAACCCAACGCGGTCTTGGAACTCCTTGCATGAGATTCGCGTCATGAGGAGCTGTGCCTGGCCTCTCTGCAAATATAAGTCCTTGAAATTGAGGTTCGGGATTTAGGAATCATGTGGCTTAGCGCTTAGGTTGTAGGGGTTCAAATTTAGGGTTCAGGGTCTGGGTGTATAGGTTTCGGGGTTGAAGGGGGAGTTGCAAACCTATCAGGTTTAAATGAAGATCTCTGAGCCCCTGTAGTCGGAGGTGTGATAGAACGGACCCCTACCTTAGTTTCCTCATTTTTCGGAGCAGGGATTTAAGCTGATTTAGGCAGCAAGGGTCCTAGAAATGGATCAGCTACTCCATGCACCTTATCTCAGGGCTTACGGTTCAGGATTTGAAGGTTTGGGTTTTGTGGGACCTTTCTCCTCCTGATTAGGGTTCGGGATTCAAGGCCTGGGGTTCAGAAAAGTTCGGGGGACGACTAGGGGGAGCCGTGCAGATGTTCAGCCTCTAAGCCCTTTTGGGAAAATCGAGGGCAAGACAAATGGAATTTCAGAACAGGCCTCTTCAAACTGCTATGAGTTGTGGGGAGAGCAATTGCAGCGGCTTGAAGAGAAGCAAATGTGCTATCCCACACACATGTCCTCGCAAGAGACGTGTCAAAAGTACCTGGGGCGCGACTAGGATATGAAACAGGGAACATGACATACTAAACATGTTCAACTAAGGATCAACCTGAAAATCTTCTTGGTACCCAGCATGTTGATTGTGATGTAGAAGCCCAAATGAGATTGGGGTGTAGGGCCTGAGGTTCAGTCAGGGTTCGGGGCTTGGGATGCTAAGCTCTTATGCAGGGCCAGGCACAATGTAAATCTGATTACAACTTTGGCAGGGCAATGTGTCCAATCGCATCCAGAACCGCTGGACTCACTGGTGGTTTGTAGGAAATACAGAATTAGAATAGGACTTTGGCCCCGATATAAACCCCCAAAAATGTCATCCATCTTATGCCGGGACCTCACAGGGGCCCTGATTTTTCGAAACCCGGAGCCTTATCCTTATCAAGCACTATACAATCCCAGTTTCCATTCCATTTCCCATGTTCTGTTCCATTTGATTCTCCATTATTGGGATTAGAGCCCTAGAAAACCCTATTAAGGCTTCCCTACAGTACGAACGACCAGTAAGTAGGAGGCCAGATGGGCAGCTCGCCAGATGGGGTCTAAGTTTCGGATACCTGCCCAAATGCTGTTGATTCAGCAAATCCTTTGGACGCTGCAGCTTCCGGAGTACCTTGACGGGACTTAAGAAGTAGTTAAACTGAGTTCAGACATTCATCCCAGGCCCAACTAACCTTCACCGAGCGGGGTTGTGATTGAGCTTAGAAGCCCAGGAAGAATAAGGTCGCACTATCCTCCAAGCAAACACGCTCACAAGCAGGGAGTGAATATCCCAATGTCAAATTCCTCGGACCCTACACCTCCTGAATCCTGGACCTCTAACCCCAAATCCCAGCTGCTACAACCCGGAACCCTATACCCTGAAGCCTACACTGCTGAAACCTCAATCTCTAATCCCACCCCTTGCTGCCGTATCTGGCTTCCTCCAGCGAAGCAATGGCACACCACGCTAGCCTTTAAATGAGGTGTTTCTCAAACGGAAATATCCTCAGGGCCCTTTGAAGGGATCTTAGGGCTTATAGTGTGTCGAGTGTATGAGACCCCGGGACGTAGCCGCACCAGTGGTCACGAAGTGAGAACTGTCGTGGCTTTTGGAACCTCGTTGTCACGTTCAGCAGAACTGTCATCGCTTTTGGGCCGTGGTGGTCGCAAAGTGCAAACTCGCCTTAGCTTTTGGAGCCTCGTTGTCGCAAAATGCAGAACTGTCATCGTTGTTGGGGTGCTGCAAAGCTGTCGTCGCTTTGGGAGCCTTGTTGGCGCAAGATGTAGAGCTGTCGTCGCTTTTTGGGGCCCAGATGGCACGAAATGTAGAACTGTCGTTCGCTTTTGGGCCTCGTTGTTACAAAATGGAGAAATGTTGCAGCTTTTTGCTTCGTGGACGCGCGAAATGCGAAACTGTTGCGACTTCTGGACGGGTGGTTTTCTAGTAACATGTTTAGTCGTTGAGCATACGAAATACGTTTCCGAGGCCTGCTGGAGTTCTGGGCTTCCAAACCCATAATTTTGTAGTACAAGTGTAGTACGCAAAGTGCGTCCCGAGCCCCCTGAAACTCCACGCGTTTGGAAGCTCGTGCTTCTTCCCGGAGATCTGGTCTACGAAGCTCATGCTCTTGCTTCTGCATCGAGTAGCAGGAGTTGCAATAGGAGCTGTCTGGTGCAGTGGTGGCATATATTGGCCTGCTTGGATTTTGAGGTTTCTCGTGGATGTAAGCCAGCATTGGTTGGGTGTGTCAACCCCGAATGGGATTATCAGGGGCTTTTGGGGGTCATTACAGGGGCTTTTTGAGAAACACACGCAGCTGTCAGCTCAGAAGCGGCTAGCCCAACCCCCACCAAATTTTCTGACATTTGAGGGTTGACATGTGCACTGTGGTTTGCCTTGCTTGTTGCTTCAGACTTCTAGGGAGATTCCAAAGTCTTTAGTCAAATAGGAACTCAGATAGCAGGAAGCGTACCATCCGAACTGTAGAGAAAGTCTGACGGGACTAACGTGGGAGCAACATTTCCTAAATAAAAGCCGACCTTAGATGGCCCTCAGAACCTCAACATGGTTAAGTCCCTTGTATCATGCCAGGATTCTATCCCCTACGAATCAGAAAGCCCCCTAAACCCTTCACCCCAAATCCTTTATCCTAAAATCTGTATAGAAAGGAAGCTCGCTATCTGGGCTGGCGGGAAAAGAAAATGGAAACTACTATATTCTATTAATGTGAGTAGCCCGAAGTGCCCAATTGACGAAAGAGTATACAATTTGTACCGACATATCTTCCTGTCGTATTTTGGGCCCTAGCTAAGCGGGGCTTAGGCACGTGGACTTTTAAATCAATTACTGTAACTCAGCAGGAAAACTATTGGATGCTGCCCCCGCCCACTAGAAGCTTGTGAGAAGGTGTTGCTTGAGGTACGTATACGCATATATACATATATATACACATGTATGTATTCATACATGCAATATCCAAGGTAGTGGGTGGGGGCAGTATCCAAAGGATAGGGTTTGAGGTATGGATTGCATTGACTGTCTGAAGATACTGACGCGACAGGTGGATGATCGTGCTGCTCTGGAAATTTGCGAAAACCAGAAATCTCTACACCTCTCTTTTAGGGGTGGGGATGGGTGGTGTAGTTGTTGAGTAGCTGGCGTTGCAGGTTTGACCATTACATGCATCCTTCTGTGACTGCAAATATTCGGTTATAACCCGGTCACCCCTACAGCGGAAACCGAAATCCAATACCCTAAATCCTACACGCGACGACAAGGTTGTGCATGGGTACGAGGACCTTTTATCTACATAACCATCCGAAGCATCCACAAAAGACAGCTGCAATTTTTGGGATTTTGGGATTAAGAGTGGGGTCTGTGTTTAATCAAGGCTTCAGCTTTGCAACAAAGGCTTCAGATGGTTCCATCTGGAGGTTTCACAAGAAGGGTGCACTAGTCGGGACCTGGCATATACAGGGATTGAGGTCCCCTTCAGGTTTTTTGGGAGCGTTTTCAAAAACTCCCGTGCGGTGCGGGTTAGCCGAATTGTCATGCCAAGGCCGACGTGTTGGGAAGGCACATGTAGAAGCCTATCAGACCACGTGTATTAAATACAGTATTTCATTATAATTCTTATATAGCAGAACCATATACTTCAATACCCTACTCTAGTTGCTAGTTAGGTATAGGCTTCTACAGTGCAGGCTCGGGGGGGACGCTCGCTTGGCAGCAAACACCGCCCGCTTCAAGCCAGCAGCCCAATGAACGACCAGAGCAGCATACTGGCGGAGGAATTGTTTGGGATCTTCCATTCCAGCCAGCCAGCAGATCCCTTCCCTTCCTGGATTCAAACGGGCCTTCCCCACCCTCCTGCACGTGTGCATTTCTAGCACTCTCGTCGTGTAGCTCTTCAAGAATTGTTTCAGGGCAAGGGCGCGCTGCAAGAAGGGACAGGGAATCATCCCGTTCTGGATGCAGATCGAGCGGCACATCTTCTTGAGACGTAACCACAGACCGTAGACGCGTAGGCCATGCTGTAACTAAGTGAAATGCTCCCGCAGCTTGCTGCATCAGCCGTCTCGCTGGAGTGGGCAGCGAAGGACACGACGTCAAGACTTCTTGCTGACGTCATTTGCCTGTGAAGGGGTTCCGGCTGCAAGGGTAAAACAAATTCTACTGTGTATATAGGGTACATAAAACGGACCGCGCTTTTGAAGCCGAGTCTCCGCTCTGTAACCCCATACGGTCCAAATACCTAGATGGCAAAAAACTGGCCCAAAGTACGAAAACCGAAACTGACTAGGGACCGAATTACGTACTTGTTAGGCATTTAAACCCTTATGGCCTGAACCCTAAGCTCCATGCTCGCCGCGATCCTTAAGTTGATCTCTCTTCGCTGGCATTGTCGGTTTAGGACTGAGGGGTTACTGGGTTGCCTGAAAAAATTGCATCTTCAAGCACATTGCGGGTCACACCTTCATGGACGGATCGATCTAATTCAGACTGTTCGTCCTGCTGGCTGTTGGAGCTTTGCCGAATCCATTTTACGTTCAATTTTGGGATCAGTGGCCTTGCGAGAGTCTCTTGTGATCAGTGTTTACAAGCTTTGGGTTCAAAGAGTCCTAGACACTTCTTCCCTGGCCAGAACAAGATTAGGATCAGGAGAACTTCCTATTCAGCTACTGAGAAGGCAAGAGCCCGCCCCGTGCTTGGAAGGTCAAGAGACTGAAAAAGGGTAGGGGCTTTGGGTCTGGGGTCTGGATAAATAGAATCAAGGGGAATCAGACAGCAAACCAAACCGGAAATGACATGACAACTGGGAGTACATGGGCGCCTAGATAGTCAGAACACCTTGGAGTATCTTTATGTTTTTTGTGATGCGAAGCTTCAGAAGAGCATTCAGGCTTCCACATGAACTACTTACAAACATGGCGGGCTTCCTGATTTGTTGAGACCCCCGGTGGGTACCCTTAGGGACCCCAGGGAAACATGGACAGCTACAATGAGCTTATTCGGTTCCTTCCCCACAATTTGAGAAAGCGCGAGCCCTATAACAATAAATTTTGCATTTTACGGTACATAGGAAAACCCCGGCTTGTTTTTGGCAACCCCCGGCATAGGTATAGCAACCATATTTCCAGGAAGCTAGGTGGAACATCTCCTGGCCCTCCGAGTAGGGATTCAAGGTATCAAGCGTGAGGCATTATTTTTCATGCATAGTTCGTCAAACACCCATGACATGAGATTTCTTCTAAATATGAACCCTGTTGTAACGGGTACTCGGGTGTATTCAGAGATTCTGAGACGTAGAGTTTTTCAGGTTGATGACGGTTTTGGGACGTCCCTCTACAGTAAAGGAGAATACAATCTTCGGGCCCTGCCGTAGCCCTGCAGAGAAGTCTGGGGGTCCAAAACGAGAAACCTGAGCCAAAACCACATTGGAGGATCCAAGTAAAGCCTGACCCTCACCCTTTATCCTACAGCATCTTGAACCCCTAAACCCCAGACCCTAGTCCCTAAAAAATATCTGGGCCGGAAAAAAAGTAGGAAAAAGAATTGCCCGAAACCTACAAAAATGGTCCCAAGGCCCAACATTCTACATACTTTGGGATTTAGGTAGGTCCTTGAAACGCAAGCAAGCAGTAAAGCTTACCAGGCTGACACTAACAAATACCGAGCCCCAAACCCCCCATAACCCCACACTGCAAAACTTACGCTGGGGAGCTAATCCATGGGCCGAATGTTTTTAACACGGGGCTATGGGTGGACGATACTACAAAAATTTATAGGTTTAGGTTTTATTATATGGCGAGGAGTGTTAAGGAATAGAGGTGGTATGTATTATTCAGGCGTCTCCAGAAAGGGAAATCGAACCCGCAAACAGCATTTTACCTAATGGCCCAAACCCTAAGAAACGAGTCAAATAGATCATGTTGGGGCCGGAGTCTACCTTCTAGTCTAAATCATAGCCTCCCCCACTCCAACCTGACAACTCGCAGTCCAGCTGCCAACGAAAATGTGTGATGTGGATGGTTTGGAGATCCAAAAAATAGCGAGCTGCTATTTGGACCACTCCCCATGGACGGAAAGTTTGGGTGCTGAGGTGGCAAGTTCCTGCTTCGAAGCCCTGAACCGTGAACCCTTATGGATGTAGTGTTGATGGTTTGGGGCTGAAGGCTTGGGATTTAGTGTTATTTGGGGGGCTCCGATCCTTTAAAAGGAGCCTACTTCGGCCTGACGTCTACCCATGGTCTTACTTTGGGGTCTCTGGACTCCAGGGTTAAGAGGTCTTCTGAAGCGTTCTTCGTAGCAAGATCTGGTTCTCAGGGGCTGGGCGCTGCTTTCGAAGCCAGCTATCTGTTAGTGGTTTTGAAAAAACCTTATCAGAAAACTACCTACGGATAAATCGTTTTGTCTCAAAAAGAACCTCCTTCAAAGGGCTCATCCGTAAGAGATACAGGACTCCCCCCCTCAACCTTTTACGACCCAACCACTATCAGAGATTCTTAGGCCACGCCAGCGGTGTTGGGGCGTCATTTTGGGTTGGGGGGGCCTAACGATGGTGACTGCTCTTTGAACTCTTTGGGTCCTAGGTTTCGATTCAGGGCCTATGGCTTGAGTGATGCAAAGGCCCTCAGCCTGCGCTATGTCTGCTGCTCTAGTGTTCAACTCGCACTTGCCGGTCATACTGTATCGTGATTTATTCTTTGCCACTTAAAGCTGTCTTGATCTGTCTCGAACACAGACCAGATTTAGCTTTGCCTCTGGACTTGTCAACTCTGCACGGAAATTCACGTATGGATCAGGAATAAGCCCGTCTCCATTCTGTGATCGAGAGACTTGAACCGCTGACTGCACTTGTCACTACGAGATTTAGGTTTCGGTGCCCACCAATGGTGCTAAATCAATCATAAAGCTGCTTTTCCCTTTCCAGCAAACTTCATGAGGCATTGTGGAGTAGCTGCCTACTCCCAACGTTTGAAGCACAACATGTCCCCAGAACTTGAACTGAAAGTCAAAGCTTCCCCTTACATGCATGCCACCCATTAAACCAGGTCGCACAAAGGGGCCTTTATTACAGAGCGTTGAAATCCTAAACTGTTGCAATTTCGGGAGGAGAAAACCCTACACCGCAACCCCACCGATCAAAAAAACCCAGAGCAAAAGAACCCCTAAACCAGGAACCCTAAACGCAACGCCCTGAACCCCAAACCCTACACCGTAGGCCTGTAACCTCAAACAACATCTCCAAACTTACTGGTGCTTACGGGGGTGGAGGAGAGGGTCCCTTAAATTGTCCCTCTAGTCATTTCCCCCCCTCCACCATAAGCACAAGCAAACAAGTCATGAATATGTTCAGCACTCTCGTTGTGTTTTCCGTTTTGGTGTGATTGTGCCGCACCGCCTTGCTGTAAAACCCAAAGTTCAGGTTTGGGTCCTATGGGTTAAGGCTAGAAACTCTAAACTATAAACCCAAGTCGTGAGATGAAGGACCTTAAGGCAAGTCAGGGTGTGTCAGCGGCTCAGGTAACGAATCGGGGGGAAGCCAGGGACTCTCCAAACGCCAGGAGCCCTGAAACCATACGGTTGATAATAGTAAAACTCCACAATGACAGGACATGGTAGTAGTAAATAGTAATACTAAAAAAACATACATGGCAATAGCACCTAGTACTAGGTATGGTAGTAGTAATTGGTGACAAAGTCAAGAGAATCTACACCACTGTACGACCCGCGAGGAATTGCAATAGTTTCGTGATGCTACACTCCGCAACCTCCCGTCAAGATCCAAGAACCCTAAACCTTGAAACATAACGCCTGCTCCCAAACCCTGAACCCAGTATAGGCACGAAACCCTAACTCCCGAAGCAAAGCAAGGGCAACCTGGCGAAAATGATCCCCCCCGGCGTTTGACTGAGGCATCTTTGAGTGATCGTCCAAGAGCCATAGAAGGCAAAATGCTAGCCACGTGATTTAGGGTTTAGTGCCTTTTAGGGACATAAGGGAGGCAGGAGAGGTTTGAGGCCTTGTCGGGATCTACAGAGGAGTTTTAAGACTTCTTCTTAGCTCCTGAGGATAAAAAAAAAAAACAACCTCACTTCAGTTCATAGGAGGAAAAGGTTCGGCGCTCAGACATAGGGCTCAGCTCAACTCTCATGAGGGGTCGTTAAGGTTCGGGGCTGCTAACTGAGGGGAGCGATATCTCACGCCTATCGGCCTGGCAAAACCACAGCTTCCTCCCGAAAATTCCCACTTACAAAGAAGCATCCCGCAAGAATCGCAATTCTGCGACATCCTCTAGCCCTATCCTAAGTTGTGAGCGTTCAACCTTTGTAACCCCTTACAAAGACTACAGCCCTGCACCCTAAACCTGAATCCTAAAGGAGTCTCTGAGAGTTTCTCGAGATATGCCATACACATTTCTCAAGAGGCACTCCTGTATGCCATTTTGTAGTTCTTATATTAACCTGCAGTCTAAGCTCTGATGCTCTCACACCCTACGCTTCATGGATGCCAAGCCCCGGCCCCTAAGTTCTGAACCCTAAAACGTAATTGACCCCCAGTGCTTACGGTCGTCTAGGGTTCAGGGTCTATTTATGGGTCCCCAAAGTGAACGCCACACATAGCCACTCAGCAAGATTCCAAAGGAGCCCTATATGAAAACCCTACTTCAAATCCTAAACCCTAAGCCGTTGGAAGAGTTCCTAAACAGGGGGCCCCAGCATAGAACGCAATATACTCCAATTCTAGTTGTAGATAGCCTCCAAAAGGAGCCTACTCTATGGAAACCCGGTAAAACTACCAGTTTCCATGCCATTTCCATTCCCTATTCCGTCCAGTTCTCTATTATTGAGGTAATATCCTAAACTCTACGTCGTGACTTCATGAACATAGAACCCCTCTAGACTGCATGTTCAAAGCTCGACACCCCAAACGACATTCATCTCAATGACTCTTTGATTTCGGCTGCATGGGATCTGGCGATTGGGGTTTACATTTAGGGCTTGAGTCTAGGATTTTGCGGCTTCGGAACTGGTAGTTGGGTTTTTGATTTAGGGTTTACGGCTTCGGATTCAGGAGTTTGGAATTCCTGAATCCTGCACGTGTCGTCTTGGACCGACCGCATGCAAGGATGCCAAAAGCTGCGACCTGGACTCTGCGATAGCATGAGCATGGAGTCCCAGATGAGCACTTATCAAAGGAGTTGGCTAAACCCGGACATCTTGATCCTCTAGGAAGGGTGAACTTCAAAATCCACTGCGCGCATGTCCTCCAGGGCTGCAGAGTTTGTGAGCATTGGATTCCATTTCTTTCAAGAGTCCCGTGGCAAGACTACTGAAAACATTGCAAACCAGCAGCCCCTTTCACCCTAAGTCGCCCCAGCAGCCATGTTTAGAATTTAGGGCCCATCTGTGTTCTAGGTGTCAAGGCCGTTTTCGGCCTTGCTCGCTCGCATTGAGAGAAGCCCCTTCATGCGGTTGAAGCCTCCGCCCTTCAGGGTGCGGAGAATGTGACGGATCAGGGTTGAAGGTTCAGGGTCTAGACCTGAAGGTCTGGGGCGTACAGTATGGGTTGTAATTGCTGGGAATTCTGAGAAGCGGCCGAGGAACCGTAGGCCACTAGACAGGTAAGTGGGTTTCTAGGATCTGTTTTGCAAAAAAAGCTTAGCATAGGATCGGCTATTTGAACTGCCCCGTACAAACAAGTCCTTGTCGCTGACCCAGCTGTTGTGCCTCACCACTTCCCGGGACCCTCTATTGTCTATTGTAATTCCTTTCTGAGCTTGATATGTTTTGTGGTGCTACATAGGGTCCATTCCAGAAACAACTAATCAAATCCCTACCTTTGCCTCAACGTCGATCCGGAATGCACGCTGTGAAGGCACGCTGTGAAGCCCAAGTTTTAAGCCCTCAAGCGTTACAAGCCTAAATAGCAAGTGAGGGAACTTTGAAGTGAGGGGTTTGGATTCGGGGGGAACTACAAGCGGAATATCCAGATCCCTACCATGAATTCTGTGCGCGTCAATCTTAAATCGCTACGTCTTGACCCTCGGCCACACATGTGTGAAGTGTCATTCCCTGAACCCCGCTTCGCGAGAGCTCTTGGCTGGACACTCCTGGCACTCACCATACTATTATTTTTGCTGCTATTACGACTATGACTACGGGTACTACTATTCCTGCTCGAATTACTATTCGTACCCTTATCAATGATACTATACTTATTGCTTAGAGCCCGCCGTTGGGTCCGAATCCCAACACACCTAAGCCCTCATCCTGAGATCTGATCAAAAGTGGTTAGTCACATTCAATCAAACCCTCTCCATATTAGCTATAGTCGAATTGCACAAGCCCTATATTGCTCCCCTATTTTCCCTCCTATATGACCCCCTTTAAGGAGTTTAGATTATAGGTCATATGCCGTCAACAGCATTGTCTTGAATAGCTCTAGTCTAATCACAACGGGGCATGTACTTCTGTCGTCCCTAATCCCAAAACCTGAATCCTTAAACCCTCGCTAAACTCTATAAACCCAGCCGCCCCTTCACAAAAAGAATGTGATGCAGCAACCAAGCTAATTAGAACAAGGGTTGTTGGGCATAATGTCCTACTACATTGAAAAGGGTTGGTGGGGAAAATATTGGTGCTCGTTGAAGCTTGCTTCTACAGCACGATCAGCAATAGAAGGGCTCTTCAAGCATTCGACAAAGGATTTCTTATAGGGGAGGTTCGAACCGGGGCTCCCTGACCACCCAGTCCAAAGCCTAACATCAAACCATACTGCAACGTAAGAGAATCCACAAACGAAGTAGGCGTCAAAGGACAGCTCATCCAATGATTATAACCGAACCATTAGTCATTGTTACCAACAGCCCTAAACCGCACTAAACAGTTCTTTGCTTGTCCGCACTTGAGCCTGGCTACCACAAAACTAGAAAGTACAAACGATGGATGCCAATGGCATAAAGCCTGTGTCAGAAGATTACTTAAACCCGATGAACTATTCACTTAAGAAGGTAACAGGCTCGGTCCGGTTCGTTCCGACCACGGATCCTTCTGGCAGCCAAACGGTACAAAGGATCCCTAAATATACATGGACCTAGGCTAGGCTCCTTCTACCAACCCACCGGTACCAAACCCTATCTTTGAACACTTCAGCGGCAAATGGCGCAGGGCTTCCAAGCATGGGGGGGGAGTTCATGACGGCTATAGGATCTTGGTGTATGTCAGGGTTCCCCATATCATGGAAACTCCCGTCTCACACCATGCCCATTCTGGGTAGTATACAGCAGCCCACTCAAAAACCCTGACTCCCCCAAGCCGGCCCAACAGCCCAGGACAAAACCATCCCTTTGAAGCCCTTTGCCTCTGTTGAGCTCGCCTTGCGCGGTGCAATTCGAGCTGAATGCGGTTTCGGCGGGTCTTCGCTTCCTGTGCTGCTTTTGGAGAATTTAGGGTTTTGGCCTGGGTTCCGTCCGGTCCGGGTTAATAGGGATTAGGATTTGCGGTTTAGACTTTAAGGGTTGCAGTTTGGGCTCTGGTGTGGGAATCAATCAGGGCTTTAGGTCCAGGACTTGGCACTTACGGTTGTTGAAGAACCTTAAGCGATTAGGGCTGTCTGGAGGTTTTAGTTTGGGGGTGCAGGTCTCAGGTGCCATATCTCACATTTTATGATCCCTACTTTGAAGGTGCTATCAGTATTTTGGAGTTGGATGCACAGTTGGCGATGTGGGTTCAAGAGCTTAGGGTGAGGGGTGGAACTGCGGAGTTTTTAGGGTTTCAGGGCTAAGGGGTTGAAATGGCTTTTCCCCAACCTAACATGGAACCCTAACAATGGGCTCGGGAAAGACTACAAGCCTCAAAATGAGGGGCAGGGGGTCACCAGGGATAAACGGGGGATTGCGGGGATGACATAAAGCTTGTCACCTTGCGAAATTCCCTTTTTATGGCCTTGGTCAAGGCGCCAAAGAGGCTGTGCATTTCAAGCCTCAACCCTATTCCGAAGCCCTACACCCCAATCTGTAAGCGCGAACTAGGGGACGCAGGTCCTGACTCTACTGAAGCCCACGAAGCATCCCGAAGTTTACAGGACCTGTTTCGCGGCCCCCCTCGTTGAGAAATGCAATTTTCGAACATGCATGATGCCTTGAAGACATCGCCAAAGCCCAAACATTCGTTTGGTTTGGAGTTCGGGGTTGAGTTGAGAATTTCGTTTACCCAGAGGCTATGTAGTTCCTTTCAGGGTTTGTTTCCAGTTCAAGGTTAACAGTTTAAATGAATACCGAAACCCCAAATCCTGAACCTAAACCTGAAACCTTAGAAACTTTAGAGTTTGGGGCTTGGGGCTTAAAGTCTTCAAGTACCAACCGCAATCTCCAGCCTTTTTGGTGCACAGATGGCAATGGTCGCACGCGTTTCCTCCGAATTCTCACGCTTCAAAGTACGGGATTGGCATGGTTTGGGGTACTCTAAACCCTGAGCCCAGGCAGGGTGAGGGTCAGGGTGTTTAAGCGGGTCTAGGGTTTGAGGAAGAAGGCTCGAACTGAAATGTGTTTAGGTCTGCTTAGGATTCAGGAGTTGCGAGACAGAACCTCTGGGCTAATCCCAAGCCATCTTGGGTCCACGCGGTTAAGGGATTTCTGAGGGAAAGCAGGTTGCAACGGCAACTTGATGGCAAGCGCCCCGAATCAGCGTGAGCCCTTCTTTCCATGTTTTGATTCCTGTTCCAGTGGCAAGGATTGCAGTTAAACACGGAAACACCCCTATTCCAAAAGGAACACCGATTTCTAGCGTGGATGCAGATGCAGTCAACTGGAGTTACCTACTGACAATTGTGTCACTGCCTGCCTGTGGACTCAGCATTACGAATGTGAGCGTCGTCATTTAAAACAGGGTGATATTAATAAGATTCCCCTGGCCAGCAAAAATTCTGAGATTCAGGCTTCTTAAGTTGATCTTAATTGCGAACCTACGTTTTGCTTGATGTGCCCTATGCGCAGTCAGGGGGTGCGTTTAATAAAGGGTTTTGTTTCCAATTCCCCGGCTTTTTTTTCTGCAAAAACATAGCTCGTAATTGAAATCAAGTGAAATCCTCTCCTGCTCCGCCTTCCCCTACTCTTACGCGTCATCTTCCTCCAATTACTATCCTCGTGGTAGTACTACTACTACTACTACTACTACTACTACTGCTACTGCTACTGCTACTGCTACTGCTACTGCTACTGCTACTGCTACTGCTACTGCTACTACTACTACTAGCACAACAATTCCTACGACGGTCCATTTGAGAGAGCTCAAGCCCGAGATTCTTTGTTGCGATTCTGGTACCTTTGTTTCGAGATTAGTCCGCCCAGAACTCCGGGGGGCAGGGGATTACTATAACGACCGTTACACGCTCGCAAAATCCTACTGGCCCAAGGTTCTCCACCTATTGCAACTCATAAGCCCGATGCTGTCTCTGGGTCATGATGTTTGTAATTTTGCTTTTTTTGGAGGCCTGATTCCATGAAGACTTCCTTTAAAGCCCTTAGGCCCTAAGCTCTGGAGTTCGAGACCCCGAAGCCCAAAGCCTAAACCCACAATGCGCCCCAACAGCCCTGAAAGCCCCTAAAAGCATTTTTAGGCCTTATGTGGGGTCTTGGCCAAGCCTCCCCTGAACCTGACCCAAAACACTAGTCACTAGACCCCAATGCCTGAATCCCTTAGCACTCCAACGCACACAAGGCTCCTTTGCGACATCCATCCTTAGGAAAGCTTTGCGCAATATGGGGTATGGAGGTAGTTGTAGACTTCAGGCGGTCAGGGTTTGAAGTTGGAGTGCGGTTCAGGGGTCTAAGGCTTGGAGGTTTGGGGATTAGGGCCTTAGTTCGGCCTCACAAGAGCATAGGGCGAGGTGTTGAATGCACACGTTCTGTATTAACGTGATACCTCAGTCTAGAGGAAAATATGTAGCCTTCTAGTGATTGTGGTAGAATAAATTTGCGTTCGAGGTTGCCCAGAGTTCTGAAATCTTTGGGTGATGAGTTACGACGGTATGTACCGAATCGGAGTAAAGCTGTTGTTTCAAGTTTCAGCCTATATATATATATAATGGTGAGCGAATCCAATAAAAGGTTCTCAAGTGACGGGCTCCTCGTTTGCAGCTTGTACTGTTCAGGGCCGAGACAATACCGCGAACCTCCTCAGCAAAATCGCGGCCATACATGTCGGCTTACCTACTTTGTTTACTGCAAGTATATAGCTGTCATTGCAGCTACTTCCCTCGCAGCCCATGAGACTGCAGAGCGCTGTGGATCTTGCCTGTGCAGGCGTGGGCACAATCGCCCTCTATTGAGAAAGTAAGGACAATTTCATGGTAGCTTCCCACCTGAAGTTGTCAAAAGACAGAATGACTTACATTACCATGCATATATGCAACGTGCAAAGGCTGCAAAGGGCCCCGAATACATTGGGCCCCCTCCTCAAAGGCCTATGTAGGGTTCGCTGGTTAGGCTGGGAAGAGCATGTGAAAGGAACACGCCAACCTTTCCCAAACAACACTAGCATCTTGGATTTTTTCCGAATCGTGTTTGTAATCATCAACAACCAAGGTGTCCTGGTCACACATCTCATAGGCATCCGGGCTCTCAAAACAAGTATGATTACGAGGCATTTCGAGAATTGGGCATCTCCCTTGTAAATTAAAAGCTGATTACTACAACACTTGTTCTTGGAGCCCTAAACAAAACCCGAACCCCAATTCTAATGACCAAACCTCCGATTTGGATACATCAGAGGTCTAGGTCGTATGTAGGAATCTCTAGCTATCCCACGAAAGCTTAGGTGTGTGTGTGTGTGTTGAACCGCAAAATGAGGGATATATAGGATGACCCGTAAGTACACCTAGCTGCGCCTAGTGCTGTACAAACCCGGAATACCCGCAACAAGTTCACTCAGACTACAGTGTTTGCAAAAGGACGTATTTGGATACCACTCAAGACCGTAAAGGTTTCACTTCGCAAGCCAAGCCCGATTGAGCCCTAGACCCCCAAAGCGTAAAATCCTTCGTTTGCCTGAAACCTACCCAGCCAAGAACCAACCAAAACCAACGCCCGAACAAGTCAGGCCACTTTCTTGCGTGTGTGGAACATGCCTTTGCTGCAAAGGCGGTGCAAAGCTCAAGGTGGCTTGGGAGCTCAAGTGGGGGGGGGAGGGTTGGGGGCGCAGAGTCCACAAACGGGATTTCGGGTCTGGGATTTGAAGTCTCTACAGCAAGCTGAACGTCACAAATCCAAATGGTAGCGCCACCTTCGGCAAACATCAGGCAGCAGCATGAAAGGAGAAGCACGTGTACTAGAACAAATAGCACAGCTGCGGATAGGGTTGAGATTGCATAGCAAGACCTTGCTTCTGTCACCTTCTGCATCGTGGGGCCATCTCTCGCACCCTGCCCCAAGCCCCAAGTCCCTTTCTTAAGCCAAGATGCTAGGACTGCCACTGCTACTCAAGTAGCGTGTAGCACTTCTTCATCGAGGGTTGTATGGCAGGACATATTGGACAGTAGTTTCAAGGTTTAAGACTGCATGTTTTGAGAATTTTAGGGCTCATAGAGTTTGGGTCGGCTTAATTCTGGACTCTGTTACCTTAAACCCTAAGCCCATATGTTGCCACCAGCAGGGAACCCTAAACCCTAAACTGGAACACACAAAATACGGAACATATTCGTTTCCATTTCAGCGAAACCAGGACAATGCTTCTTTCCACGGGTAATTCTAATTAGGAACCCGTTTAAGCATTACGCATACACCTGGCTTTATCAGTATGTTGCCTTGAGCCCTCAACCTGAATGTGGCCATTTGCCAAATAGGAGGACCCCAATGTAGGCCAAGATACGAAAATCCTTATTATTATGGGGCCACCCCTAATTTTTGGAAACCTCCATGTGGGTCTACAGGAAGGCTCGACGTCTCGTGCTTTCGCATCACCAGAGGCTGCTCGCGAGTTGGTTTGGGTTCTACCTGAAATGCCGAAACTTACCCAGAATACAGGGCTACTTTAATCAAAAATGGAGGGAAACTAGGAAAAGTGACCGTGATCACGGGCTACTGTGCCCCATCCACCCCCCAAGAAGGACCTTATGACTATGCTATGACTTTGTTGTCCCAATTTGCAAAGCTTGGTAGCCAAATTCCTTACAGTTCATGGTTTGGGCTTGACCGCCTCAATGTTGGATTTGCTTGTATGTGTGTTATACTGGAAATCAACAAGAATGATGGATTATAATTCTTCCAAATATCTAAATTAGGAGGCAGTTTAGGGTTTAGGTCTTGCCGCTGCAGGTTTAGAGCTTTGGTTTCAGAGGGTTGTCATGCCCACGCGGATTTTTTCAAGCGTGCCCTTGTTTGTTGCCCCCCTGTAGGTGTTGAGGTAATGGGCATTTATGTGACGGTCAAACTTCCAAATCACAGCCAGAACCGTAAACCTTCGTGTTCACGAATGTGTAGTCTTCTCAGAAAATCTCGAAAACTCCCCTGAGCCCTTTTCACGACCCCGTATCACCTGATGTTTGATCCCTAGCCCTGGATGAAGGGCCAGCGGCATGGAATGCACTGACGCCTCCTGTGTAGCTCGGGCATGGGTACATCCTGAGAATAACGCAGGTGCTGAAACGAGGCATGTGTTACGACGTAGTGTTGTTGTCTATAAAGGCAATGTGAAAAGGGCTATCTCACCTTGAGCTTACATGCTTGGAAAGGAAGTTCCTCTCAACGTTGCAAAGATCTAAAAATATGGGTAGTCTTGGGGAATCTAGAAACATGGCTGACGTACAACTAGATTAGGGGGGCCTCCATCAAGGATTGAGGATGGGGAGCTCCCCGCAGATTCTAACTCGACCCATACCAAAACCGTGAGCCGTAAGCAAACAAAGCAAAACCAACAATCCGGAACCCTAAGCCCTAAAACCTAGACAACTGAGTTGGGACATTGAGGGGTGCTTACCACGGGGCAGATGCTTGCAGCTACCACGGGGCAGATGCTTGCAGCTGAGGGTTGGGGAAGGAACCAAGGAGTCCAAGCACCCAAATACTGAGGCTTTCGATCTTCAGATCCATGACGACGGAAGTATTCCTACGTAGGTATGTACGCACGCATATACCTAGGCTACTCTGAGCTCTTGACCTAAATTCCCTCTCGATCTCAAAGCCTTGCGCCGTAAATCTCAGCCCCGAGGCCCTCTCAGCATTAAACCACCTTTCACACAGGTTGCACAGGTTCGAGGCTACTCTTCGGAAACCCCACGCACTCGGCCATGTGCCTACAACTTTTTGCAAGCAACAGAATTTGTAGGGCATGGAAGCACGCATATGAGCAGCATATTTGAGCTGTAGAGGGATTATGGGGAGTATTGCTGTATAGTCTAGGATTTAAGGAATAGGATTCGCAAATTTGCCTGAGTTGCTGCCTGCCTCAAACTAAGATGCACCCGCAGAAAGGGCCCTACAAAGACTACGGTGCTTCTAGAATCAGATTATTTGGATTTCCATGTTAGTTTAGTGGAAGGCAACTTGTGTTCATAATTCCGTTCAATGCCATGGCCAGCCCCGTAGCCTCGCCGCATCCCTTGCTTGATGACGAAATCTCACGTTGGAAGTAATTATAACCCTGTGCCATGTGCTTCGCCTTTATGGAAATATCTAGGTACATAAGGACGAAGATTCAAGGCCCATGCTGGGGGCCCACGGTTGAACTTAGGCCCTTAAGGCCCCATTGGGTGCGCAAATCTTCTGCGGACTCCATGAGCAATCTTCCTACTGTCGTGCCTCGGGCATGCCACTACAACGCCACTTCACTGGACTGCCTGGCTTGGTCGGTTTGCATTGGCCGACTTCAAGCCAACAAACCCATCAATAAGGGTGACCCCTCATAGAGAGCAGAATCGACCTTTTATTCGGTTTTGTGGCGGAAGCTTGGCCTTTTGACAATAGCAGGCCAGCATGGGTTGGACATGAGCCTGTCCCTACCTAGGGTGCAGCAGGGTGTCTCTAGAGGGATAAGGCCGACGGATGGTTGTATGAGGTCATACAGGGACATAGTAAGATATATATATATATAGAGATATTATGTATGTGTGTTTACGCACTTTTTCTACATAGTTTCGAAGTCCTACGCCTGTATTTGGCCGAGCCGCAGATGGAATCTCTTGATGGAGGTATTCCTGCAGCAACGTCAGCCCTGAATAGGTAGATTGCAAATCACTAGTGCTGTCTAATCTACCAAACAATAGCTAACCATAACGGACTATGGGATATGGCCTGGGCATGGCTTGGGTACAAGTCGGACTTGCACGAGGATCATCAAATAGCTAATCTAGAAGCGCTATGCCCGAATTACATAAGCCAATGCACAAAGTAGCTCCATGGGCTATACCTGGGTTCAAAAGTACCTCCACACGAATCCCCTTCATGTCTCAAACCTATCCCATATAGGTACCTGGAGCCTTGGGAAACTGCTTCGTCCCATATAAAGACATATATACAAATAGAAATATATATATATATGTATAGATAGATAGATAGATCCACATGTAGAGGAAAGGGGTCAGCCAGGATCCAAATGTTTGGAAAATCACCAGAGGCGGAATTTGAAATTAGGCCTAACTCAATAGGGGAGTCGAAATATGGTCAAGTACCACGTTCGCCACAAACCAGACGAGGCCACCATACCGTCCGCATTCGAGACAAAGATACCCGCATGCTGAAATACGTGTACCCAATATACACCATACTGAAGGCGGACGCTGATTTATAAGAGGGGACAACTTCAGGGTCATTCAGAATTATGCAGCCGGGTTCTGGCAGTGGCTGCATTGAGACACGGAATTTGATTGCAGGGCTTTCTTTCAATCTCCCATGCGTCTCACTTCACGAGGAAATGGATGGATAACAACTGAAAGGCCACAAATCCGGGAAGGGCTACGTCATGACGCAAGGGAAACCCTGTGCCATAGGCCTCTAGGAGTTAAAACCTCAAATTCACACACAAGAAAAAACAGAATACACCTCAGAGCCAAATGGGGGAGCAAGCGTCGTAGCGCCGGCTACGCGAGCCTCAGTCAGTCAAACCTCATATCGCCCTAAACAAGCAACGCTTTGTCATTAAATCCAAACCCTACATCTTGCACCCCGAATGCCTATTGAAGACATTCTGTGGACATGCTTTTGGAATGCTGGGTCTTCGGATCTCCCTTTCACAGGGCTTAGGGCTCAGGATGTGAGGCTACAGGGTTTAAGGGCGCTGGAATTGCCCTCCCGAAAACTGACATGGAAACCTACACCGCCACCTTTGAAAAATGACAGCAGCCCATATTGAACGTGGGTTTCCCTGTTAGCTTAGATTGGGATAGCGATTTTGGATGTGGATGCAGAGGTTTTGTGTTTAGCACATACACTTCTGATCGAAGGACATTTTGCACCACCTTCAATACCACATCCTGATTTTGATGTGTACCATGTTTGGGGCCCTAAACGGTGCAAGATTCCTCCATCTGCTCAAGCTAGGCTTTCAGCTTAATGCCGGAGCGGGCGTTGACGAAGTTTAGTTTATCCGCTTGGGGCTTGCAACATCACCCAGAACCTCTCAACCCTGAACCCCAAACCTGAGACCGACCTCATACATCTCAAGCCCTCAATCTCAAGCCTGACAAACAAACGCGATAGTTCGGCCTCGTCAAGGGACTCATCGCCATCTTCAATGTCAGCCCTTCAGTAGGCTTCTGATCTCCGAATGGATGGGACTTTGAAGTTCGCAGGGGCGAGTATCTGGAGAGCTTAGGGCGAATGCCCTTTACCAAAAACGATATGGAACCCCATACCGCCCTTCGTAAAAGGACGATGTCTGTTCAAGATCCCCTTTGAGCAACTGTCGACATTCCTGTGTGGCCACAGCCTTGAATATTACATAGCCTCCTCTGAATGTTCTCATCAATCATGCCTGGGATATGCAAAAGGCAAATGCAAAAAAAGTGATCTCAGAAGGCTCCGCTCTTAGATTCTTGGCGTCACCGCTAGTACCCTCAACCACTGAAAGCCTGCATCCGGAGCCTCAACTTCAACCCCCCCCCCCCCAAACTTTAATTCC
>CAJNIZ010002859.1:2637-20386 GCA_905231905.1 Symbiodinium pilosum | reverse complement strand
ACACACATACACACATACACACAAGAACGTGGGGAGAACTATATCACACACACATGCATATAAGCGACCCTGGATTTTGCATGCTCGTCTGAGGATGCGTTAAAGAGCTTCCATGCAATACAACTCTTTCTCCTCAAAGCGGGTTCCGGTTCCTCATCAGGCCGTCAGGTTGGGATAGGGTTGGGCGCATACCTTATCAGGCCGCATGTAAATCACGTCTGCGTAGAGATGCAACGTTTTTGCGAAGAGAGACATTACGGATCCAGAGCTCGTGCTGGCCACTCACTTCAGCTACTCACTTGATGAACAGCTTCGTGGCGACACCTCGCAAAGTCTCAAATGGCTGGCATTCTGAGCAATCCCTAGATCTCGCAAAAACCCACAAGGATTGCCTCTGCACCCATCATGTTTGGGGGTTTAAGGCCATCCTATGGGCAGTTGGAGGTCAAGGTGTGTATAAACCTCAGCAATCATGATTGAGATTTCCTACATGGTTTCATCCCTACTGCTTCGCGGAGGCCATTTTTCCCAGACCACCAGACGGATCAAAGTGCATAGCAAAAAGCAGCATCCGACACCTGGGGACTGTGAGATATGAAGCTGAGAGATGTAATGCAAGAACCTCCCCATCACATGTCACAATCACTCACATGCTCACACACCTACACCACCCTTCACTATTTCCGAAAGACTCGTTCCTTGAACATCTTAGCTACGCATGTGAGTTTCTAGATCGCTTGTGGGGTCCGGATTGCAGAAAGTACTAGCCTACTCGTGTTTGCCAACACGGCTCTATGCAGAGGCTGATGGGTAGTAACCCATCAGATGGGTGACTGGTCTTCTGAGCAGAAGGTTCACAGCTGGGTGTCAGGGGGTTTAGGGTTTAGGGTTCAGCCACCCACCCTCTAAACCTCCCCATCCTCTGAACCCAGGGTTTATTACTCGGAGGTATAACATCCAGCCCGTATAAAAATGCAGCTTCCATAGGGCCCTAGGCTTACTTAAGCCACAATGTGATTGGGATGGCTGCATAAGGGAAGGTTTGGGCGTCCTATGACATTTAAGTTTTTATGGCTTTCTAAAGATTACGTATATAGGGATTAAGGGTGATAGGTGCAGCATATTAATTCAAACCTACCCCTGTTTACTTCGAGGTTCATAATCCTAGAACCTCAAAAGTAGCACAAATTTGTGCTACACATTTTTTCTGCTCGGGCAAGCTGTTTTCCGCCACGAGCGAATTTCTGCGCTCGTTTCCGGAAAACGTGCTCGTCGCAATGTTGCTGCGCCCCATTTCGGCCATGAATAAATGCGGTACGTTTTTCGAGTTTGCACTCGTTTGCTTTTATTGCGCGGATTTGCGCTCGTTTTGCGCTTATTTTGCGCTTGCGCGCTGCGACGTAGAGTGCCAACATCTTCGGCAACGCCATCTTTTTCAGGAAGCGCACGTTTGGCAAAACAAACGCCGCCATCGCGGAGTTGCGCTCCTTTCACATGCGCTCGATTTGTCGGAAAAATGTATCGAAAGCATGGTGGGGCAAAACATTGTGCTACGTTGGTTGGTGGTTGCAGGATGGCATAGGACGTAGTAACTACGTGCAACCGGGCTTGCAACCCGACTACAAACCATCCTGCCACTAGCCTTCTGAGGGCTACCCAGGTGAGACCGGATAAAAAGATACTATGTTCCAATAACCTCCAGGTATCGTACTGAACCCTCAAGACCAAACCCTGAAGCCTGAACCCCCTAAACCCTAAACCGTGGACGGCCCTAAACCCTTGTGTATCCTGAACCTGTAGCCCTAAGGGTCCAAGTACTTAATACTCATATACTTACCAAAACTGTACTAACTATGATTACTATTTTCCAGATCCCAATACCTAAATATTGGTACATGCACCTTTAGGGTAACCCTAAACAGGGAGGCAAGGACTTCAAGGATTCTTCCCGGGGGGGAGTCCTCCCGCAGCTCTGCGGGCCCCGAAATTCGAAATATGGGCTATAGCCTTAACTCCTTCAAGGGGGGGTTATATAGGGAGTTATGTAGGGGAGCATTCGGGGTTATTAAGGGGGATACTGGGAGTTTAGACTTTAGCTCATATGGGCCCCTTCTACCCAAAATCCGAATCGTGCCGAAAGCCCGCGCAGGTTGAAGGCAAGTTGCTTTGCGGCACGCCCTTGAACCTGACTCAGGGGCATGGGGCTTAGAGCTTAGGCTAGGTTTAGGGTTTAGTCAGAAGAAAGGTCAAACGTTCGTTTTCTGCACGGGAGACAGCACGCATGCGCCGAAAAAAAAGTTGGGTTTCGTCCTCTTAGAATTCTGCTTTGGGATTTCGACCCGAAATTCCGAACCCTACCACCGTAAACCTAAAGGGTAAGCAATAAACCCCTCAACCCCGAAAACCTAAACCCACAAGCTTCTCAGTAGAGCATGAGCACCTGCTCTAATGCCTGCCCAGGCCGTGAAGCCAAAGGCCCTAACTCCAAATTGCAGATGCTACTAGGGACCCCGGAAATGGATAATCAAATGAAAAAGAAAATCGAGAGTTACCTGGAAACTACGTTCCCTAAACCCTAAACACTAAACCCTAAACCTAAACCCTAAACCTTAAACCCTAAACCGGTTAGCGCGCTTCACCAGGACCTACATAGACCACAGTTGAGGCGGTGTGTAGGTCTTGTATGTGGGGAGCAGGCGAGGGCTCTTAACCACTATGGGCTATTAGACCCTAAAAATCCCTATGAGAACCCAATTAAGGGTAGATTAAGGTACCCTTAAGGTCTAATAGCCCATAGTGGAATGGGACATGCTTGCATAGCTGCCATCGATGTAGGGATTGGGGTTCAGGGTGCAGGCGGGCGTCGCTATTGCAGCCATGGTTATTTCTACTTAGCAGTCTCTCAACCTTTGGCTGAAGAGCTTATGAGGCTTGGAGCTTCGGGTATCAAGGACTTACCTGGAGCTCCGTGGGTACTTATAACCTACTTATACCTGTACTTCTCACACAATGATAGCTGTACTAAGGGACGTGGGGGGTCTTCTAATTGGGCTAGAAGCACCGCTGCGGGTCGGTTAGCAATATAAGTACCTATGGACTTTCAAATAGGGTCATGTGAGCTACTGTCTTAACTCCTAGTATCCCCCTTAATAACCCCTATAGTAGTCCCCTATATAATCCCCTATATAACCCCTCTTTAAGGAGTTTAGACTATAGGTCATGTGTGGCTGAGAAGGGAAACTACGACTTGAACTTCATCTTTTTTTTGCAGTTCACTATAGCGTTTAGGGCCTCTCTAAACCCTAAAAACCTAGACCCTAAGTGCCTAGGCCCGAAACAATATGAACTATAGTCTAAACTCCCCCTTAGTAACCCTTATAGTCGTCCCCTCTATAATCCCTTTTAAGGAGTTTAGGCTATAGCTCATATCAGTCTTAGAGATTACGGGAGGCAGGCTTGCACCATAGAACTCCGGGTTCACCCAAACCCCACAAGTATGCAAAATAATGACCCTGAACCCATGAAACAGCCATAAAGGCCGCTATTTTACATACTTTCGGGGTTCAAGCAGGGTTTAAGGCACCTGGAAACTAGCACCTTTTGAGGCTTCTGCTTGGTGCAGGAGTTTCTCCATTCAACCTTTTAGGGTTTAGGGTTTGGGTGTTTTGGGGCTTAGGGTTTAGGGATTTGCGGGCTTAGGGTTTACAGGTTTAGGGTTTTCGGGTTTTCGGGTTTGGGGTTTGGGGTCTAGGGTTCAGGGTTTTTGGTGTAGGGCTTAGGGTTCGCGATAATAAACATTCAACCCCAACGCCCAAACTGAAGCCTTAACATCTAGACCAGGGAGCCTCAGAACCCCTACTTGGAGGTCCAAGGGAAATTGCTCTTCACCTACTATGACCTGTGGGGCCCAGGACCGGCTTCTACCTACAGTTCTAGGTAGGTCACAAATGCCTAGGGACCTTCAAGTAGCCTTGAACAACATGTATTACTTTCTTGCGTTTTCCATCCCTGAACACTACATGTTGCGCATTAAATGCTCTAAACCCTAAACCTCTAAACTCTAAACGCCTAAGTGTTATTGCCAAGACACCGTCCAGAAGCACCGGCTTGCTGCGGATTATGCGGCATTGGGTTACGTCCTGCATGGCAACCCAGGCCGGGTTTAGGGTTTAGGGTTCACATGAACCCTCCAATGTAGTTCCTTTTTGGGTTTGTTATGGTTTTTTGGTTAGGATTCTTAATAGGACTAGCGAAAAAGGTGCTACATTGGAGGGTCTAGGCAAGGATCCAAAAAATGGAACCTCCCGATAACCGCCTAGTTTTCCGAATGTAGTAATGCGGGTCATTTTGGGGGGTTCCATTTTTTGGATCCTTGAGGGGGTCTGGGTAGCGAGGACGAGGCGGCCACGGTGGATACTTTTGGGGGTACCCTGAATCTTAGGATTTTGGGTGGGTTTAGGGCTTTGGGCTTAAGGCTTGGATCACCTTTACCCACCACACCTCTGTGTTGCTGGAGTACTTTGCCTTATGTAAAAGGTTGACCGCGAAATACCGCGAATATATACTTGGAGGCCCACGGCCATTTCTAACTTGGGTACTGCCCCCCCCCCCAGTAACAATCTATATTAGGGTTCTATTAAGGGCTAGATATATAACCATATCATATTTATTATCCAAACTGTTACTGAGGGGGGGCAGTACCCAATTTCAAACCGAATACCTAGCTCCTGACAGGGCTTATAACAGCGTCTCTCGGAAGGAACTCTGTTTCTTCTGCCATACGCGGTTGGCCCCATCCGTCCATGCAACAAGCTCAAGCTCCCCTGAGGGGTCATATGCGTATCCTGGTAACATGTACGCTACAGTCCACATACCCTGCATAGTTTGTTGGGCATGGGTTCCTTATTAGATAATGTATTCGTGACCATACCAACTTATAAGAGTGTCTCCTATATCCATCCTTAATGGTCCCCCGGCATCCGTGATAGTGACTGTAGCTTGTATGCGTGCTCTGGTAACATGTGATGCCCCCGGCCTCTGAAAAATGCCGGATGAAGTCAGTTACCAGCCGGCGCATGCCACTATTACAGGGTGGGGGGTCCTCCTAAGGCCTCACACATCAAGCTCTTATGCAAACAGGACATGACTCACCACAAGCCTTTGGGAAGTCCATGCTGTCATAGGTGCCTGTCTACTCCCTAAACCCTAAACCCTAAACCCTATTGAAGCCCTTCAGGAGCCACCATTGCATGTATAACTTTTTTAATTTATCCACGACTGGCAAAAGGCCAGTCAATCAACCCGCAGAGCGACCAACCTTCTACGGTAACTCAGAACGTAAGTGCTGTAAATGTAAGTTTTGAAAACATACGGGTCACACGTCAGGAGTTCATCTATATTTTGTTTACTGTTGCAAGTACAATCGGAAGCTGTTCTAGGCTATGATGAAGCATGAGAAGCTGATCCTGACAAATACTCACGGTACTTGCTCTTCATTCGAAATTCAACATCTACTGTCAATAGCATTGCTGGTGGGATCGCCTACGATGACCAAGCCCGTATCCGGGTTCTCCTACTACTTCCACCCGTAGACCGGGTCCTATACTACACCCGCTACGTTCCCCGTGAATTAGGCTCCATTGGCCTTATTATCACTGAGAAACCTGAAGTAAGAGGGAACCTCGAGGTGGAACAACAGCCGATAAGAACAGCACTGCAAAGCTACATGCGAGAGATGGGCCAGTGATTTTATGTTGGCTCAAGGGAAGGAGAATCATTATAACACGGATGGCATGTGTGGTCCATATTGGGGCCCCTTAAACCCTAAACCCGAAACCCTAGGCCCTAACCCCTAAACCTCAGACTTGTTTTCGAAAGTCCTTCATATTTCACCATGACACGGCTACCACTCAATCAGGCGACAGCTTCGCACCTCCACCCTGGGATTTCATGGGACATCCTCTGTGGCTAGCAAATATAGAAGTCAAACGAGCCCGACAACCTCTGATTCACGCGGTTTAGGGTTTACCTAGACCCTCCAATGTAGTACCTTTTTTGCTAGTCCTATTAAGAATCCTAACCAAAAATCCATAACAAACCCAAAAAGGAACTACATTGGAGGGTTCAGGTAGGGGCTATGTTTTGTGGCGGCGTGGTACGGGAGGCTCGGACAACTGCTCGATGCTTTTTGCTGAAGAGAAAAGCCACGAGCACCGACTCCCTAAACCTTGGAAAAACACCGTGAAGGCAGCAAGCTTTTTTTTTTGGAAGCCAAACAATTAAACTGCTTGGACCTTCAATCCCACGCCCTCAAATCCTGGGGGCCCCGCACCTGCAATCCCATCTTCCTAGATCTCTAGCTAGCCCGAAACAGCTCATATTTGTATATCTCAGGGCCCAGTCCCAGATAGAGCTCACCCAAGGACATGTAATTACTCTGTGCAGGTTGCGCCTTTCCAACCTAAACCCTGAAACCCAATAAAACCCTGGAAGCTACATCCATAAAACAAAAAAAACTCACAACCCAAAAACTAAACCCTAAACCCTCAATCCCAAAATCCCTCTAACCCCCAAAGCCCAAGAAACCTAAACCCCAAGTCCCATAAGCCCTCCAATCCCCAAAGCCCCAAAAACTCTGAACCCTAAATCCAAAAGCCATCCAACACCCAAAGCCACCCCCCAAAAAAAACCTAAACCCTAAACCCCCAAAGCCCTTACTAAACCCTAAATCCAAAAACCTAAACCCTAAACCCCCAAGGCCCCAAAAAGGAGGATGTCTCAGTCGAAGTCCTGGCGTGACGGAGCGGCTGAACGGCGCGTTGCTGAGGCTTTGGCCGCCTTCACGCTATACGGTTTAGGGTTTTAGGGTTAAGGCTTGAAGGTTTAGGGTTTAGGGGTTGAGGGCTTAGGGTTAAGGTTGGGGTTTGCGATTATGTGCTTAGGGTGCTTAGGGTTCCGGGCCTAGAGCTGTTGCATGGCTTGGGGTTGGCTAGGGTTCACGCAAACTCAGTAGAGTAACGTTTTTTTGGTGGTTGAACCTAGTAAGATAATATTCTTATATGAAATACTATACCCCAAAAGGAGGATATAATCTTACTCTATATTGGGTACCATAGTATCCCCAAATGAAATACTACTCAGTAGGGTTCGTGTCCGAACCACCTCCGAGGAAGCTTCACGGCGTAGGGCGTTCAGTACGTAGAGTAACCCCCTTCTTCCTGTAAAATACGTGGCCACGACACCCGCTTTGTTTGTTTTCAACAATCAATGTCCTTATATGTGCGGGAAGCTTTTTCTTAGGGCTGGCGATTTTTTTTCAGTAGGAGGAGGGATTATCTTCCGGTTCATGGATTAACTTGTGACCCTTACGTACTGTTGGTTTGAGGATCTTATTTTTCTGTAGACCTACCCTAGGGCTACAAATAGCCCGAAGTTTGGAATTTATGGACTGTAGGGCCCAAACCCTAACGCCTAAATCCTAAACCCCGGACCCTAAACCCTAAAGCTAAGGTAAACCCTAAACTCTCAATATATTCACAGACTTAGAGCAGGGGTTGAGAATGAGGAGTTTAGGGCGGATTTAGGGTTTAGGGAGTAAAGTCTAGGGTTTAGTGTTGCAAATGACCACTTGCTGGTCCCAAGGACGGATGAACTGCTTGCAACTGGTTCTAGAGTCTGAGGGTTGAGGGTTTGATGAACCCTACATTCTCGACCCTAAACTGCTGTACTCTCCGTGAGCTAACATAGAACTTTATAGAGCTCCTGTTTTAATTCAAGGAACAGCATCCTTGAAAGAATCTGTTGTAGGCTCCACATTAGACAGCGGAAGGGCAATTTCCCAAGCTGGCCTCCCAGAGTGGTTCAACAATGCGGGCTGTATTCAGACTTGTACATACAACATGATTAAATACAAGCCATCCAAGCCCCCTGCGTTCAGAGCTTGAAACCATGGGCCCCTAGCATGGGCCCTCAACCGTGGGAACCTTATATACCTAGCAGATAGACCCTTTTTGTAGAAGCCCCCTAAAAAGCCTGAGGGCCCATATTAGGAGTCCGTACTTCGAACCTTAGATGCTCGCTTGGTCCATCTGACCAATCCCAGGCATCTGTCAGTTGACCGTTTAAAAGAAGGACCACGGACTGCGACATCGGCCGCAGTTTCGCCCACATGTACTGGCATCAAAGCCTCTCAGCTCCTGTAATATGGGGGCCTAAGTAACTACCAATATCAAAATGAGGTCAATCTGAGGTACCATATGCCATAATTATACAGGGAATATGGAACCATTATATTGGTAATTTTTTAGGCCCCTAAACCCAATTGTAATATCCCAGTTTCCATTCTCTTTTCCATTATCCCAATATAACCCCTATGGTACCCAATATATTATTGGTGATTATTTAGGCCCCTGTATTAGCAGCCTGTGGAAGTCAGTTAGTTGCCTTGATCACGCCCAGTTCCTCAATTTTGTCCCAGCACGGTGCCATGCACGTACGAGAAGTTTTCTGGGCATCACTTTAATTAGAGCCTTACATATCCTATGCCTCATGGTTTCTGGATTTCTAGCGTGCTGCGGTCACGCAAGAATTATTAGTATCAACAATCTGGCTGTATCTGGCTTGTAGCTACAGTTGCAACTAAAGCTCCGAGTAGCCACTTCTGCTCGCTCCCCCGAAGATGATTGGAGATCATTACCCAGAGGGTCCACGTATCCAATGATTAGGTACCTGGGTTTTGGGTCACAGTAATTGTAGTGCAGGCTCTGGGGGAGTATATGATTATTGGGTACTTGGACCTTCAGGGTTACATGTCCAGAGATTTTTCACTGCTGATTTCTTGAGACCAGACCATCATTTTCATAATTGCACGATGCACTCCCCGCTCCTCCAAAGTGATTCTTACGTGGTCGGTAGCCTAGACCCTGATACGCCAGAAGCCCTAAACCCTAAATTCAAGGCTGCCGGTTCTCAAAACAATCCCAGGTGATCCTTAAGGCAGCTCCGATTCAACGCCGAAAGCGTTCCCAAACAATCTTTCAGGGTTGACAAAGCTCATATTAAATATGTCCCCCGTATAGAATCTCTCCTATGGGGAAATACTTAACATTAGGGGTGGGTCCTGTTTCACATATGTGCTGTAGTCTTAACTCCTAGTACCCCCCTAAATAAGACCTACAATACTCCCCTATATAACAATCCCCTATAGAAACCCCCTTTAAGGAGTTTAGACTATAGCTCATATACGAGTATGAAGGGATTCATTCCCAAGTAGCCTTGGCTTGCCTCCATCCCTTAGGAACTTGCTTGGGATTTAGAATTTTGGGGTCTAGGGTCTGGGGGCTGGGGTTTAGGTTTTGGGGTTGCGGGGTTAGTGTTTAGTGTAGACATAAGCCCTTACCCTGAACAAATCCTACACCCAAAGCCCTAATGAACTTTATTGACCCCCTCGACCGTCAACTTGTCAACCGAGAAGGTACGCAGGCCAATACTTCCTTTGATAATACCGTGGCACAGACTCCTAAAGCAAAATCCCAGGTGAACATGGTTTGTAAAGGGCGAAAGCTGAACCGGAAACTCCCACAGAACCAACTCGAACATCCAGAATCTTACTTATGAATGAGCATGAGCTTCTAAGTATACCTTCAAGCACGAGAAGCCTGCCGATTGCGCGGAAACCTGCCGCATCATCATGCAGCGGTCCTTGCAGTTGTTGGAAGAAACCCTGCATGACCTTGAGTGCACTAATCACCTCCCGATAATATCAAAACCCCCATCCCCCCTACATAATCCCGTTGTGGTGTACTATTCGGTGTCCACAAGGGTTTAGGTCTACATTTTTTTGAGCAAAGAGGATTACAAAGCTTCAGACCTTCATGAAGTTCCTATCGATTCCAAAATTGGGCTAGTCTGGGGACGCTAGCGATGTTGGGGGTCATAACATAGGGAGATCCCGTCGAGCATCGAATAAGGATTACTTCAAGAAGCTCTCAGATAGCACGTCCTTGCAGGGTTGAGGGCATAGGTCAACCTAAGGACCGTCTTATTTCCCTACAGGTCCAAGTACCTAATAATCATATACGTGCCCAAAACCTATACTATAACTACTATTACCGAAACCCCAAGTACCTAATTGTTGGGTACACGGACCCTCTGGGTTTGTCCTGGTTCGAGCCTTCATTCCCCAGACTCTAAACCGCTTTGAGGTAGTCATGCCAGGATCACAAAGGACTGGTATCGGTACTTTTTTCAGTTCAATTTGTTAAGTTCGATTTCGGGATGACATCTGCGCGCAACCTAACCTCCCTCTCTATGCCCCAAATCCCCAAGCCCTGAGGCCCTAAACCCCAAAACAGAAAAACCTAAACCTCCCTAACCCTAAACCCTTACTCAGGTCCCAGCCAGCTCAGCTGTTAGATTTGCAACCTCCACTGCGTCCTCGATCGTCGAGGTTTCAGACTTTTGGGCTAGACGATTTACCTGGGGTTTAGGGTTGAGGGTTTAGGATTTAAGGTTCAGGACCTAGGGTTTAGGATCTAGAGTTTAGGATTTAAGGGTTTAGGGTGTGTCGGTGCAAAGTTTGTGGTTTAGGGTCTAGAGTTTAGGGCTTAGGGGTTACAAACCTCAAATATCCATCATACAGCTCTCACCACAGACCAATCTGAGTGGTACTCTTAAGGCCCGATTTTTTCATGAATAGGTCCGCACATAAAACAGTTTATCGAAATGTGCCGCCCAGTAGTGGTCACAACAGCTATCCCAGAGGGTCCAAGTATCCAATAATCAGAACTTGGCATTTGGGCAATGGCAGGTCTAGTGCAGGTGATGGGTAAGTATATGGGTTATTCTCAAAACTATGGGCCTTTTTGGTTATGGATTATATTATGGCACCGAATACGTAGGAATACCAAAATGGGAACCTAATTTTGGGAATTACCCGTATGATTATTAGACCCATGGACCTTTAGGGTGTTATGGGCATTTAGCAGGCCTAGGTCGTTGTTAGAGTTTGGCATTTAGTGGGTTAAGGGTTCACTAGGGTAGGTGTGGGGGCCGTATAAATATTGATCTCTTCTTATTATATAGGAACTCATGGTAACAAACAAATGTTTTTCAAACCAACCGGTGCTCAGGGCGTTGCCAGGTTTAGGATGTAGATCTTAGGGAGATTGGGGGGGAAGGTTTGAGGCTGAAGGAAGTTTAGCGTGTAGAGCTTGGTGAGGTCTGAGATTTTGGGCCCTAAGGGTCCAAGTACCTAATAATCATATACTTGCCCAAAACCTGTACTAAAATCAGTATGACCCACAACCCAAGTACCTAATTATTGGGTACATGGACCCTTAGGGGAAGGTTTGAGGCTGAAGGAAGTTTAGCGTGTAGAGCTTGGTGAGGTCTGAGAATTTGGAGCCCCAACTCCCAAAACCCAAATGAGCTATAGTCTAAACTCCTAGTATCCCCCTTAATAACCCCTATAGTAGTCCAATATATGATCCCCTATATAACCCCCCTTTAAGGAGTTTAGACTAAAGCTCAAATCCTGAACCCTCGCCGCTAAGCCCTGTTAGCTTTTAGGGCGTGGGAGGGGCAGGAAAAACGTCTGCAAGGAAGAGGCTAGCCTGGTACTCCGCCTCAGAATGCGTGTGTTTTCTCTTTTTTTGCCGGGCCGTTTTCTGCCTGCACGAGCAGTAGAAAGTCTTACGACTAGGCCAGATTTATCAGACCCGCTTCGTGACACCTCAACCCTCGCAAGCAGGCTCAGTACATGTAGGTGACAAGGTAATTTCTGAACCCTGAATGATCTCACTTCGGCCGTGCTCATCCCCTTCGTCCAAGGCAGTAGAGCCCACACCCCCATTAGCGCCGGATACTATCGGTTCCAGACTCGAGGGAGCAGCCACATTCACCAGAGACATATCCGGCCGAGCATCTTCCGACTCCAGTGCAACAACTGCATCAGAATGTGGTTTAGGATTTAAAGTTTAGGGTTTCCGGCCTGGGGGATCCCAAAATGTCCAAGTATTCTTCCTCAGAACCTGAACTACAATTACTAGTGCCGAAGCCCAAGGTTCACGCACATGGACCCTCAGGGAATGTGGTAAGGAGGACACTCTGGGACCCCGGGACAATGTAGGGAGAATACGGAATTCGGTTTAGGGTTTAGGGTCTTGAAGGATCCGTCGGGAATTCTTTTTGAACAACTTCCATACAAGCAGGCTGATGCGCGCCATTCCCTGCTGACTTGGAGATTCATAGATAAAGATAGCCAAGCTCTGGGTGGACTGTAGACCAAGTATATACCACATGGGCAATACGTACATATTATCTAGTTAATGGACCTAGGTTCGTAGCAAAGGGCATCATTTTATTGACAAAAAATGAGTAGCCAAAGAGATCCCAATGTCCAACCTTAATCGTCCCTTGGTAACCCGCATCCACCCAGCAGCGTCCTCAGCGCCTCCCTTCAAGCCACTCTTATAGCCGCCAGCAGCACCAGTGCCTGGAAACCACTGGGTTGGCGGAGCTGGCGTGCGCTTTAGGACTTGGGCTTCCCGGGGTTTAGGGTTTGGGGTTCGGCGTTTGGGGTTTAGGGCATAGCCTTGAGTTTCAAGGGTTTCTTTGTGGTGTCGCGTTCGTTGATTGTAGGCTTCCTGATTTTGTGGTGAATGGTTTGTGTGGACAGTAATACCCTCCCCAAAATTCAAAGCCCCCACTCCCTGATATTCAGCATTTCCCCAAAGTTTGAAGTAGACCACAATGGGGGATACTTGATGCCATGGGCGGAGGTCGTGATATCAGGGGAAGGTGATTTTCATAGTGTGTAACTAATGAGTTGGAATGAGTTGGAGCTTTGGCCATGGGTTCCAGGAACGCAGAACCATCTTCGCGAAGGGTTCAAGTATCATGAAAGGACTTCCTGACTTCCTCACGATATGTGGTAACTTCGACACACAGGGGGACCCTCATATTAGGCCGGAAGATATCATACTTCTCATCATACGGATTCTGACAGAGGACTTCTCGATTTCTGGCAGCTCACGTGGCGATTCATGGAGCTTAGTAACTGCTTGAACCTCAGCGTAGAACTCTACTTACAGTCTCCTTGCTAGGCTTGTATTGTAATGGTAGATCTAACCAGAAAATAACCATACTAGGGACTGAGCAACCTTATAAATGAGTTATTCGCACCGGTATGTCATGAACTGATATAAAGCATCTGCCACCCTCAAACCCTAGACCCTTAACCCCAAACTCTATAGCCCCCCTTAAATAGATAAAGTATGAGGTATATGGGGATCTTATTATATAATATACACAAACCCATATTCTATCTACTTAAGGGGGACTATGACCCCAAACCTCAGCTTTCGCGCCTCCACCTTTGGCGGATCCCGGAGACACAGGCGACGTAGGCGCCTGGACTTTCACAACGGGCTACTGCAGGGGCCTGATGATTCGCAAGACTTTTGGGCTTAGAGCTTGAGGCTTAGACTTTGTTGGGTTGCTAGCCTTTCTTCGCTTTACACCTGAGGGCAGCCGAAGAATATTGTACTACAGGCTCTGATTGTATATTATGGATGATAGGGGGATAACAATGTAATAGCTCGTTGAGCTTCCTAATAACAATCCTAAACCACAAGTCATGCTGAAAAATGCAATCCCCTTGGCCTATTGGCGAACACCTGAATGCCGCCATAATGAGTACGGATACTGCTCAGATTCTATCCATTTCTGGCAGTAAAGCAAGGAACCCTGCTTACTCTTCAGGGGTTTAGGGTTCGGGGGTGTTAAGGCACAAGGTTTAAAGCTCAAGTTTGGCCTTGGGTCCAGGGATTAGGGATTTGGATTCAGGGCTTAGGGTTGAGGGCTTCTATGCCACAAAGACGGTTTGAGCGTGTCGTGCTGTTCGACATGATGCTGTGGCCGGACCATTGCTGGCCATCTAACACATTCACCCACCCTACGCTGTCCCAGGCGGCCAAACCACCCAAACCTAGTCTGCTCAACAACGCTTATGGGGAGGCCGTGCAGGCCTGCCGGCCTCCCAGTGGCCTGTGGGGGCACCTCCCAGCGGCCTCCCAGGAACCTTTTGTGGTTTCTACCGTTTCTGTGGCTGTGCCGAGCCAGGTCCAGGTACGTGGGCCTGCGCCATCGATGTCAAGGGGTGGCATCGGCACCGCCCATCATTGCAGGTGGGCCGCCCAAGCCATGAGTTTAATGAGGAGTTATGGTTTATCACACACATGCTTCCTGGCGGACGCACAGCAGATGCGGTGCAGGCCAGGGATCTGGGTTTACGGCTCGTGCAACGATTTTGCAACAAAGCTTGCTTGCAGCACAGAAGGTGCGAGCGTCACCGCAAAATCTTGCCTGAGTTTACCTTGAGAAGCCCTGGGGTTTAAGGTTAGAGGTTTAATGTTTCGGGTTGGAAAATGGGATATAAGGTGCTTGAAATCAATAAGTGTGCATGGTTGAACAGCCCAAAGGCTCTCCCAGTTGCAACAGGCTAGATACATTGCTGAGTGTAACAGGAGTGATAACAGGCCCAGGCACTAGACCTCAAACCCCTAAACCCTAGTCCGCAAACCCAAAAACCCTAAAAATCCTAAACAACCCTAGTGACCCAACCCGCGCCTAGTTCTTGCTTGACCGTGGCTCATTGCATGAATCTTGCGCTTTAGGGTTTAGGATTACAAACGGGCCCACTTATTGCTGGCGCTTGTATCCCTACGACTCTGTGCTCGCGTTACCAAACTGTAACATGTCCACGAGAATCCTCAAAAGATAGTCTGTGCTGTCCCTTAAAACCCGGGGTGGAAGATATAAGCCTTTGCGTAGGCTCCGCCGGTTCCTGTGCCAATCTTAAACTCATAAGAGGGAAGCCGACCAACGAAAAGGGGAACTCCAAATGGAGACGCCCCTGGCACAGCATAACTCCAAACCCAAATCCTAGCTCCTAAACCCCTAAGCCCCTAAACCCATGAAACCCTAAACCTCAAACCCTAGGAACAACTCTTGGCACAATGAAATCAGCGGGTGTTTTGCCAACTGTCTCCCAAAAAACTGCGGAAACCCTGTGACGACTCTGTCAGAAAAGTCTAGACCGCGGTGCGTGACGATTGCGGGATGGCATCCTTTAGGCGAATGATTAGACGACACTCAGAAGTTCAAAAGAAATCTGAGATCTACCCTCCCGAAAATGAACATGAACCAACATGGAAGCGCAGGAGGGGCCGTACAAAGATTGTAGCCCTTGTGAAAACGCCGTGCGCATGCTTCCATGCTAGTTCGGAGGAGGGTTCCACTACACGGGAAAACCCACAGGTATGCAAAATGAGCATTTGGACGCGTATGGTGCTCATTCACTTACTGCTCATGTATCTGCCGGTGTTCAAAGGATCCCTATAATCATCTCTTTGCGAGCGCCTACAATAATATACATATATTTACATATATATGCACATATCCATATAGCCATTTTCCCTTCCCGGCTGCCCCTTAAGCACCACTCAGCTTAAGGACAAGGCCATGCACTAGCCTGCGGCTCACCCCCTAAACCCTAAATCTACACTCCAACTCCTAAACACTAAACCTAAACACTAAACCTAGACCTTAAACCCTACACCGCAAATCTACCCTCCAAACCATGAAGCACTGTGGCTCATTTCTTGTCGGGCTGCACCGGTCGAGGCGGGAGCAGGACGTTGCTGCATGGGCCTTCGTTAGGTTCGGGTCGGAATTTCGGGGGTCCTTGGGTTAAGGGTTTAGGATGGGGTTTAGGGTTTAGGATGGGGTTTAAGGCTTAGGGTTTAGGATGTATTGGGGTTGGCTTATGGGTTTCAGGGCTAGGTTTGTTATGGGGCTAGGGATGTATGGGCTATGTATGTTTGGTGTCACAAAAGAAGAGATCGAGTATGTAAACTCACGAATTTGAAAGCCAAGAACGGTGTTTTTTTTCAAAATGCCCAGCCCCATGTGAGCTGTAGTGAAAACTCCGAGTATCCCCTGAATTACCCCTGTAGTACTTATGGCCCCCTATATAACTCCTTTAAGGAGTTTAGGCTATAGCTCATGTAGTCCCGGAATCAGCCTAACTTTAGGCTACGCTTTTCGCCCCCCCAAAATACCAAAGTTAAAGGGTTTGTAACCCAAAGACCCTAACACCACTAAATTCTAAACCCGAAACCACAAACACGGAAGTCTAACCCCAAAAGCCCAAATCTCTACAGTGAACCCCTGCACCATCAACCCATCGCCAGCTCGTCAAGCCCAACAACCTAACCCTCTAAGTAGGCTTGCTCGGAAAAAAAACATCTCCTAGTTCAGTTGTTCTGATTCAGGACCCCCAAATCCGGGAGGACGCCCATTTGTTTAATTCCGCCCCTCCCCCCCCCGCTCAGCACGGTGACTCTCCCTCACCTCTCTCCCACAACCCCCAGACACAAAACGCGAAACCCAGAACTCGAATCATTAATCCTAAAAACCCCAAGCCCCAAACACTGTTAAACCAGAAACAAGCCGTAACATGTTACCCGAAACCCTCTTCCCTACATACCCTACTTGGTGGTCCAAGGGTACCTATATGACCTACGTATAATCGCAATTTTAGCCCAGCTATTCCAGGACTTGGGGGCCTGGTAATATGACAGAATACAGTCGTGCGCAGGTCATAAGCACTCATGGACCTCCAACTGGGATCTTATAAGCTTTGCAAACACTAACCCCTCTCCTCTGAATCCTATAATCCACCCCAGCGGCGTCTGCTCGCGGGCACCGGGCAGCGGTGGATCGCTCGCCGAGGCCCCCGGCGCGGGCGAAGTTTGGCGATTCCAGGGCGAAGGGCGCGTGCCGTGCCTGGTTGCCGCAGGGCTTTTCTTGGAGGTCCATGGGGAAGTAGGACCTACTTAAAGCTGTACTTGTAACCCAATCGCCTCGTAGAAAATGGTCATAATCGGGTTACAACAATTGGGTTATCATTACCCATGGAAGCTTATGTAGGCAGGGATTAGGCTTTCGGGCCCTAGCGCGGCTTTGGGTTTCAAATGCTACCATCCGAATATTTGTATTGGCAGAACCATTCATATCTGCACGCACTGAGGGACATGTTTTTCAGTTTTTAAGGCATAGCGTGCGACGGGGTTTACCGCTACGTGTAGGGCTTATAGAAAGGTTAACTGAGTTTTTGTGTGGACTCTGTTCTTGAAAGGTTTGCAACTTACTTTTTCAAGCTCCTTTGTAAAAGGGTACATGGAGCTTGCGTGGGACTCTCTATTGGTGGTAAGTGAAGTCCAACAATGCTCCAAAGATTTCATTCGACTCTTCTTGGACTTCACGAAATCTTGAAAGAGTTGTTGGATAGGTAGAGAAAAGAGTTGAGAAATGGTTGTTTGGGAAGGATGTTCAACGTAAACACCCGGCACCGCTCCAACTATTGAGTATTCCCCTGCAAATATACAAGTTGAATTACAGAGCTTAAACCCTAAACCTTAGAATCGAGCCGGGTGGGGGAGCTGCTGTTGGATTTTGTTCTGGACATGATTCTGGGTCTGTGCCGGCTTTCCGGGTGTTAGAGTTTTGGGTGTATGGGGTTCGCGATGGCCTGCCGGGGGCGCGTAAGGTCTCACCCGAAGTAAAATTTCCCAAAGACAGTCAGTGCATATAAGAAACATATGGAGTGAATTGCACATGCTTCAACCCGTAAACCCTTAATCCTAAACCCTGAAACCCAAAAACCTGAACCTTAATCCCTAAACCC
>CAJNIZ010002858.1:62434-126057 GCA_905231905.1 Symbiodinium pilosum | reverse complement strand
CACAGTCAACCGCGAGGCCCGGCCCCACCAATCTCCCAGTTCTCTGGTTGGGGGAATGGCTACCCCACACAGGACCAGCAACTGCTGTCTTTCGTGCCAGAGAACCCAGGAAAGATCGATGGCTAACGATGCAGTATCCCTAGACACCACCTTCCGGCTATCAACCAGGAAACCAACCATCATTTTTGTTGTCTCTTTCCCTTTCTCTTTGCGCTATCTTGACCGGGAAGCAAATACGCGCCTGGTATGGCGATCTTCAATCTGCCGAGCTCGGAGAAAAACATCGGATACCAAGTCCATGCCCGGAGCTGACATTGGTTTGGGGTAGAGTGGCAGGCTAGCCTGAGGCATCATCCCCTCACACTAGTAATTAATACTCAATATCACCCCCCCCATTAGGCGGTGGGGGTCTTGAGTATTAATTAGAATAGGGGGGAAAACACTGTTTACATTAAAGTGCCCACATTCCAGCTGTTGACTCTCCATCTGAAATTGAATGAACCATCCTCACAGATGAAGCGAACTGCTGTGCCAAGCCTGCGCATGTTTCGAGTTTTTTTTCGACTAAACTTTGCCTGACAGATTCGGGCGAGACCATCGTGTGTTTGCGATCTTCACCGTTTGTCAGAAACGACGAGCAACTACACAGGCACTAGCGGCTCAACTCTCTAAAGTGAAAGCAAGCTTTGCGAGATCAGGAAGCTGTTCTGTACGCTGTTGGAAGCTGGGCAGCTGCAGATCTGGCGCAGCCATGGCCCACCAAAGTTACGATGGAGAACAAGTGTATGCAAAAGGGTCAGATTCTGCCGTACGCATCGCAGCATTTAGTACGAAAGCCTTCCTCTGACTCTTCTCATTTCTGAGGTCTTGAAAAGCCTCGTGACAGTTGCAACTTCGAAGTTTGACAACTAGCCGTGAGTACAAAGCCACTCCTGCCCACGCGAACTTCAGATGCCTTGGACGCTGAACAAATGCACTGCCCTTTTGCTGTGAGGCTTCCATGCAGCAGCGTTCGAAGGTGAAAACCTCAGCGCTGAGTATGCCGGTCATGGCAGTTCAAGCAAGGCGCTGTAGGTCAGCAGACTTTCAACAAAGCAGTCGGCCAAGTCCCAGCATTTTATGTTGCCTCCGGGGCCATAACGAGCCTGTCCAAGCAAGTGCACCAATAGCCAATAGGGAGCTTTTCCGCACCACTGCTCAAGAAAACTCAAACTAAATGCAGCTCAAAGAAGAAGGGCTAGCTGAGATGTCCTCGTCACAGCATGTTTGGGCGTCAAACCCGTCACTCCAGCAAGAGTAACCTCAATGCATCTGCTCATGTCCTTCAACCAAGGCCTCGCAAACTTCGCAAACACAAGCTGCGATAAGGTGTGAACCGGGGCCGGCCACCTGGCAACTAGGTCCAGGTGTTCTTTCTGCAATTCTGAAAAGCTCGCCCCATTCTCGCGGCACCTCATCATGTCGGGCGGCAGCTGATGGCAGCTTGCGCATAAACCACCTTGAACCCAAGAGGTTTGAGCTGAGCCGGATTCAACACTCCGTCTCGGTTCAAATCAATGAGGCCGCTGCTGACTGCTGAGATAGGATACAAACAGTCCGGGCCGCACGCGGCCTGGGGTCAGTAAAGGACCACGACTTCCAATGTCTCTGCGGCCGCAGACCCAGTGTGCGCATTGGCTGCACTTCAGATCCGAAGTCATCATCTAAGTCTGCCTGGACACAAGATCTTTTTGTAAATGGCCCGCAGAGTCCCCAGCATGAGGCCTCCGTCTCAGCAGCGAATCTAAACACGTCCTTCTGCACACTGTCCGCTCCACCCTGAACAAAGCAAAAGTGGAGGCACATGCAAACTGCGGCAACTGCAGCCCAGGATGCAGACTGGAAACACCCAATCGTCTCCGAACAGAACACCGCCCGCGGCAAGCGCCTGCCAGGCCTGATACGTCTTGCCACATGTCACCATACGTTAAGCATCGTTAAGCAACAAATCAACCTCGGCATCTGGCCAAGCGAAGCTCTAACCTGCGACATCTCCACGAGGGCACACCGAGTTCACAAGGCTCTGTGCGTTGACCCCTCATGGGCAGTGAAGAAATGCGAAGTTGGTTTGAGGCTCGCGCAGTACCTCCCCCTCCTCATGAGCAGAATCCAAATAGATCACCTGTGGAAGCCTCGTCGCGCTATACCGCAATGCAGAACGTTTTAAATTGTTCAAACTACGGCAAGCTTTGCTAGCAGTCTCAGTTGCATCAAAGAAGGCTCACGTGAGCAACACACATGTCATCCTGAAGCGCTGGCGGTGTGACATTGCGTCTTGCAAGGGAGGCCACCACTTTCAGGGCAACAACAGATGTCGCTGGCAGAGGCAGCACCTTGTCGATTA
Organism: Symbiodinium pilosum; assembly: GCA_905231905.1. Taxonomy (NCBI): domain Eukaryota; class Dinophyceae; order Suessiales; family Symbiodiniaceae; genus Symbiodinium; species Symbiodinium pilosum. Next base: position 123,674 of record CAJNIZ010002858.1, on the reverse strand, counting down.
TTTACCCTGATTCGGTTACGGAAGCTTCTTCAGCATTGCTAAGACTCTGGCACACTTGTGCACACCCGCTTCGTGGATGTTAAGCCGGAAACCTTGATGCATCATGGCTGCCAGGCTTCCTGCTGTTAACTACAGCTAATGAAAATCACGGATGTAGTTTTTCAAGCATGTGCTTGCCAGCAGCGGTCATACAGGCTCACAGAGCCGTCCGGCCGGAGTAGATGTCGCCTTTCCTCAAATCTTCCAATAACTTGATGCCCTTGAATTGCAAGGGCGATTGATCTACGTGCCAACGCCAGCGCCTCTGCTTTTCTTTCCCAAAGACAATGCGCATCCCCAAGGAACGTATCCACTGCAATGACCTGAAAAAGTTAGGGTACGAAAAAAGCTGCAAGTAACTAAGCCACTAGGCCGCATGCTGATGTATTCAATCCGTGCGCAGCTACACGCTGGGCAGTGAGGATGGCCGAGCCACCCTGGCAACTGCAAACGGCAAACGCTCTCTCGGCTCTCAGAGTCTCTGAGCATCCCTCGAAAGCCTCGTAGGAGCCCAGCTCCATCCAGAAGGTAACAGGCTGGATGGCCGAAAACAGCCTAAACTTGATCACCAGGCGGACCAGGCTACATAGTTTATCGCGATTGATGTTGAGGCGGGGGGCGCCATGTCGATATCTTTGCTCGACCTGAAAATCTTGCAAGAGACAGCCAGGCGACGAATTGAACACTCGAGAGCCTACACCGTCTTAGTCGGCAGCACGTGCGTCATCCCAATATCTCGCGTCACATGGGCAAGTGCAGGCAAGGGTGCAAGCATGGGATCGCTCCTGGACATCGGATCCAGAGATATACGAGCTCCAGTCAATATTTGGTCCGTATGATTAGACATGGGTCCTGAATGGGGAATATCCGCCGGCCTTTGGGGGCGTGTTGGATGCCTTCCTGAGATGGAGAGGGTTTAAATCCTCCAATCCGAAGCAGCCGTCTTCAGCGCCATCCGCAAGGCCCCACCAAAAGAGGACCGCCACGAAAAAATGCATTTTGAAATCGCACGGCCCTTCTGGTGGGCCCCAAGGCCCCTGGGGGCCCGGGCCCAGCCAGGCCCCAATGCCCTGAAAGTAGGCTGCAGGCTTAAGTTTCCAGCAGTTCCGAAGCTATGAGTTTGCATCACTATATGCTAAAACGCTGCGTCTGATTTGCACCCAAATGTACCATGTGTGCCAAAACCTGGTCAGCCTGCGCAGAGAACCATGTTCAAAGCGTTTTTGATTCCTTTTCTTGGGTTTTGGACCCCCTGGTCCCAATCACACCAAGATGGGTCCCATTTGTGCTGATGATGCTGGCACATGGGGCGCGCGCGTCTTGTATGCCAGCACCATTGGAATCCCGCATTGGGTCGTTCTCAGTTAAATGAGAGAGAACAAGACCTACCAAACTTAACAACCCATCCCAGGTAGCAAGAACATCATCTTTCATACAAATCTCCCGATCAGATCCGATCAGGAGCATCAGCAGGGATGGGTGGGGTTGGCTCGGCATTCACATGATGGCCGCGTGAGCCTGAGGCGGCAGCCAGGCCAGCAGTTGCCGCGAGGCCCAAAAAACAAGAGACTATGACTATACTGACCTACCAAAGAGACCCCTGCCCACCCTGGTCCTTTGGTAGGCCTAGTATCTAATCACAGTACCTCAATAGCTCATACTTGCATGGCGGGCTGCTTCAAGCATGTTCAAGCACTGCATGCAGAGAGCACGGCTCCCGAGAAAGAGCTCCCTCACCAACGCGTCAGCTATCGGCGGCCGCGGCCCCTGCCAGTGGTGTTGGCTGGACCATCCTACAGTTGCTTCCGGCTATTGCTGGCTACATGTTAAAGCTGGGCTGCCAATTGGACGCTGGGCTGCCACGGTTTCCCGACCAGCATGTTAAAGTTTTTTCTCGTAGAGTCTGGGTACCCAAGCCTGGCTTTTTCGTTTGAATGCACTTGCCGTGTTGTCATCCACTTCTGCACTTCTGCTTGATGGCCCTCTCACTTTCATATGAGCACTTGGCTTGCACCTGCCAATGGTCACAAAAAGCTTACTCAACATGCAACCAGAAGACACGCCTGACAGGTGATGGACTTCAGCTTCACAGCACCGTCAAAAAAGCTGCAAACATTCAACGCATACTTCTGACAGACGTGTGGCGATTCCTGGACCCCAACAATGTCCAAGCCTTACACATCAAGGCAATAGCAGGGCTTGTCTTGATCCGACGTTCAGCCATTCTCCGATACGTGAAAGCTCCATCTAGGCTAGCTACAATTGAAAAATCAGCATAACGAATGCCGACCCCTCCCTGGTTTAAGTAAACCAGGGATTCTAGAAAGGCGTAATTTTATGGAATTTCGGATGGACTTGGGAATCAGAGCGGAATCAATGATAGAAGGATTTTGAAAAGGACTGTAGAGGACGGGATTGCAGAGATGCCTAGGCTATCTTGAGGCATGCTTGCTTGGCATCCGCACAAACATCCCCACAAGCGTAAGTTCTCAAGTTTATACGCACAACTCTGCATCACATTTGCCAAAAACTGTCCCACATGAAGATGCGCCAACCTGCGCGAAACCATTCCTATTGTATCACCACACGTCATGGGCATAGGCATCACTGCACGAGGTTGGTTTGGAAAAATCCTTGGAGGGGAGCTCAATAAGACTGAGATGCGAGGGTCATACAATGGATGTCTCCTGATTGGATCGTCCGCCCTGGTGGTGCCAACAGTGGAAATATATGCTGATTGGATGAGACTAGCCACCATGGCAGTCGAAACCCAGAGTGATGGACAAGTTGTGGTCAAACAAATCATCACTCAAAGTTGCACATCCATTCCAAGGGCAGTTCCTGCGATTCAGGTGCGTTGCCTCATCATAGCGGGCTTCGGCCGTAGCCACAGCCAAGATGGCCAGCCTCTGTGAACAGAACCCGGAAGTGACGCAAGTGGCTTCACATGTCCTCGCTGGCTTTGTTATTCTCGGGATCTTTCTTTGTGGGATGGCGGATTTCTTTACAACCAGCAACGCGAACCACTGCGCATGGGCTATGTCTGATGGATTCAGCATGCACAAATGACAAAAGAAGTTCAATGCGACTGACTTCTGCCTAGGCAGGCGCATCACAAAGGGTACGGCTTTCCACTACTAATATTCGAAGCCAAATGCGGCGAAACGTTGTCCAATGAATCTGCTCCGCTTGCAGGCAGCACGCACAAAACGGAGCACTTTTGACGTAGCTAGTCGCCACGCTCGAAAGCATCCTCGAGTTCCTGCAGCATCCTCAACGACAGTCACAATAGGACACAGTATACAGCCAGGTTGCAGAAGAGTGAAGAGTCATTCATATAAGTCAAGGCTCAATGCAAAATGCGGAAAAAGCCGAACGAATGTGGCCCTGTCCACATCTGCCGCGCTGCCGAATACAGACGCGAAGGCAAAGTCTGCGAAGCCGCGTCTGTCCTGAATTTCTCGCAGTACCACGCAATTTCAGCGCATGGACCCGGCAAGAGGCCTTCCCATAAGTCCTCTCCAACTTGTTCCACCATGATCCACCCTGCCTGATTCCATTCCCTTCCCGAAGGCATGCTGCAGCTACACACACAAGCCCTCTCCCAGCCCCATTCAGCGAGGCGCTGGATGCTGCCACGGGGTCGGCAGCAGAAGCGTAACTAAAGTTCGCATTTTCAACTTCCCGCTGTTGGGCTTCGTTTGCTTCTTGGCTCCGTCCTGTTCCGGATTTGGACCTCGGCCTTGAGCACGCCTCAATCGCTCGCATAGATGCCCGAAGTCCAAGGGTAGCATGCGTGGACTCCTGCAGCAAAATGTTTTCTGCTAAACAGATGCACCGCGCAAGCACATTAGATGTTCTGATGCACCTGTTGGGTGGGCCAGGTGAGGCGAACGCATCAAAGATGGACCCCGCATCGTGCCACCGCACTGCCTTGATAAAAAATGCACAACATTCGAAAAAAAGGTCACATGCACTTCTTCATCTTCAACTTCCGCGTCAAGTGCGATGTCAAAGGGTGCATGTGACGCAGGTCCTCTGCGGACAAGCTACCGCAGTCTGTCTTGCGTGCCACCGATCTTCACCTATGCGCATGTGATCATTTAGAGCAGTGCACATCTGGGAACGTCCAGCACCGCCAGCTACCTCTCCTATTGCAGCAGGCAGTGCACGCAGGCCAAATTCTGGAAACCCTCACAAACTCCCTTGCCTGCGAGCAATCTTATTTGCTGCATGTTCGCAACAGTTGAAGTTCTGGAAAGCCAGGGCTGTTGGAGCGCATACATCATTCTTGGACAAGGGTCGGCTGATGTCGGCTGATGAGTCCAATTCAAGCCAAACTTGATGCAAGCTTGATGCAATTTGGGCTCGGCATATGTGGAGCTGCAATTAAACAAGTCACTTTCACCACTATCATCGACAGGATCATCATCTATAAAGAACGCGACATTGCAATGCCAAACAGATGTTTTGGCACGTGATGAGTGCTCATATGAACTCACATTACAGCCAGGCATCATGCTTCAGAACGCTCTGGTCGCAGAACAACCTCTGCCAGAGGGCCCAGGAAGCAGCTTAGGGAGGAAAAACGAAACTTAGACTGGCCAGGAAAGCTGCAGTATCTTTACGTCAGGCAAGCTTGTAATCAGCACACAGGTGCCCCTTTGACGGGTAAGCGCGCATTCATGACATGGGTTGTTCCCAATATGGGCCCCGCACGGCACCTAATATTTAGGGGTACCAAAATGGGACTCTAATTTTCGGAACTACCCACATTATTTTGGAAGACAGCATGTGCGTACAGGTTGAATCGCCTTTCTTTTCCTACCCAGTATTCCCAACACTGCGGCACACTTTTGCTTCCAGCGTTTCGGTACGATCGCTGTCAGAAGGATGAGCAATGCTTCTACCGGATGGTTTTAGGTAACTTATCAAACTTGAGCCAAACATGAGTGCGGAGCACATGAGGTCTTTGCGGTAACAAACTGATATAATGCATGACTAGCCACACCAGTTCGGGTGCAGGCCGCCGGCCATACACTATTGTTCCACGTGACCTGGCACGTAGTGCACAGGACCACGCTACGACTACAGATTTGTTCACACCCCCCACGCTTGACAGCAAGGCAGGAAAGCGCAAAATCGAACAGATTATTCAAAAGATGAATTTGGGCATCGTATCGAATGCTTTAAACGCCTCATTGCACTCATGAAAATATTTGAATTGCTCCATCCTAATTAATGCACGGAATCCGAGATGAAGACAGGACAGCTACTGGCAGGGAAAATGTCGTACGCACTACCCTACACTCACGTGAGTCATGCAGACCCAGCAATTAAAAGCCGTCAGAAGATTCACTCACCATCCACTCGAAGGACGTGATCGCTCAGCGCGATCCCACCGGCCACGCTCGCCCTTGTTGGTCCCCTCGGGGCGTTGAGAAGGATACGGCCCGGAGCTGTACGACGGGCGCGGCGAGGAGGTCGGACCAGCCGTATAGCCACGTCGGACACTGTCTCCTGCTGAATCGCGTCGGCACGTTGCTCATCAGTGGGCTCCCTGGGCATGTATTCGATGGGCAAGATTTTCATTTCATTTTCAGGACCGCGGGATTTATCCTTCAGGTACCCCATGAACTTCTTGTGGCAATCGGGCGGAAGCGGATAGCCATGCCCCAGCACCAACACGAGCATCTCAGTGAGTGCTTCCTTTGCAGATTGTGCCACGAGCATTGAGCTCGGATCGATGTGCATGTAGTCGGGCACGTGCGGCAAATTTCCACGAAAAAAAGAATATGCCATGGCCTTGACACCAAAGACACACCATCACAATGCGGTTCATGGTCACGTGCATGGCCGCCCGGACGGTGGTCTTGTCGTGCGATTTGATGTCGAAGTGCGCACAATCATAGCCCAATGCAATGCACCCTTGTACTGCAATAGAGACCAACCGGTGGGTCTGGTAGTGCTTTGGACGCCATCCTTGCTGTTCCGGTTGACGGGTTTCCTCAATGATCTCTGCCTCTGTCAGATCCCGTGGCAGCCCTGTCGAATTGTCGAGTTCGACAATGGCACGCTCCCACGGCGTCACGCCTGCTGCCTTCCTTGAAGCGTGCTAGCATGCTTGGGTACGGGAGTCTGTGGAGTCTCTCGAAAGAGGGCCAGAAATCAAAGATGAGGCCGCAAAAGCAAACATCCATGAACTGGGTCGCCACCTGACTGGAGTCATAGTTGGCAACGTTCCAGGCTCCATCGTGGATGTGAACCGTGAGCGCACCGAGAGCCTTTGCATGAAGGGTGTTGATGCTGGACTCTTGACGAAGATGAAGAACACCGCGTAGTTTGTTGTTGAGGATGTTCTCTATATAGGAGTCGTGATTGGCATCCTCATGTGGCCCGGCCATTGACCCTGCTCAATGTCCTGCTTCATGTCGTCGATTGATTGGTTCCAGAGTTGAAACGCTTTGTTCATCCAGGAGTAGTCGGCCAGCAAGCGGCTTTCGATTCTGAATTGATTGTAAGATGCGACCGCTATTGAGCCGCTATTGTGTTGGGCAATCCAGCGCCTGCGGGAGGTGGCTTCGAGAGAAGATCCAGGATTTTTCCATGGTGTTTTGAGATCCTCCTCCTCAGGCCATGTATAGGTGTAATCGATGGCATACAACCTCAGCGTCCTTACGCACACGTTCAAGGCTTGAAAGCAATTCACCCCGTACGCCAAAGGAGCATCCAAATTGTCAGGATGTTGCTGAACCAGTTCGACCGGGTCGATAACAGTCATTTGGTCATCGGGATGGTCTCTGTTGTGCGTCCGCAGGCCGTAGGCCATGCGGCTGCAAAAGTTCTCAAACTGAATTTCGCAGTAGGACGAGAGCGTTCCATCCCAATTTCTTAGCTGAGGGTGTGCTCTCGTAATACACCTGCTGTGCCTCACACCAAGCTTGATACCTCGTGAAATAGGTCTGCACACAAGCACAGGGTTCAGGTAGTCCGTGTCGCTGACAACATCATATTCTGGCGCGTCGGGGTCAACCTTGCGATCTCGCGCATCCTGCTCCAACACGGTCATGAAGAGATTGAAGTCCTTCAACACCTCAAGATCCACAAGGTCAAAGAGGATGTTTGTGGAGTATTGCTGAAGTTCATTCTGGACACGTGCGAGGCATGACGATGCTCTCTTGACGCAGGCGACCAGGTCCCTGTAGCTCTGACACCACGCAAGCTGGATCCTTAAGGGCGACCACTAGCGCTCTGAATAATTCGCGAGGTCGAGCGCTTCGATGATGGTGTGGGCTGCATGCGGCTGTCAATGCTGCAACGAAGACCACGGGCACGCCGGACTAGGCCCATTTCATAATTTGCTGCGAGTTCTGAGCCACAACCCCATGTTTGATCTTGGGCGGTAGCCGTTCTTGGGCCTCACGTAGCCGAGCAAGCACACCGCTCACCCTCCTGATTTCCTTGAGCGGATCATCTGGAATGACCCCACCACGTCACTCCTCGAACGACAGTACTTCAGGAAGCAGCGTAGCATATGCAGAAGGTTGAGCTCGAGGGCCACGAGATGGTGGGTCCGGTGGGTTTGGAGTCGGAGGTGCCGATGAAGATGCTCCTGCCGTCGGCTCGTCCTCATCAAAGGACGTTTGCCATGGAGTATATCCGCCTGACATTGCGTACCCTTTGGTTCGAGGGACGTAGCCCACTCTCACCTCAGCAACTACGTTGTTGCTTGTTCCCGATGCGCTGACCATTGGTCGGTCAAACACACGGGCCCTAACACCTCTTTACGGGGCACGCAACCAACAATCACACAAGGTAACGCAAAAGAATGCTGAATGTTCCTACCTTGCCTTGCTTGTTTGGGCCGTCTGCGGGATATGCACTCTTCTTTCCACGCTTCATGAATGGTACTTGCAAACACGGGAGTTTAGTTTTCAGCCTCACTCAAAGCTTTACCTCTGGCTATACTCCATGCTTGCGCTTGCCATCGCACAGGTGTCTTTCAGTAACGTTCACGCAGATCACGTTAGACGCAACACACCACGATTTTAACAGCAGTGCCCCTGCATGATCAACAACACCTACAGCACATCCGTCAACGCGAAACTTGATCAAGTTGTACTGTTTGACAAGCGATTGCACTTCAGGCCATTTCCAATACGCACACGTTTTAGGCAACTCGAAAGCAAGATAGGGCTTATAATCCGCAAGCCGGATCAGCAGGCGTCTAAGAGATTTGAGCAGTCCCCGGAACACCTTCTTCCTCTCAGGAACTTTCTCGTTAGGACCGTTCGCCTCCTTGACGTGCTGCCAACTCGACCCCCCAGCGCACGGAAGTGTCGCATACACAAAGACTTGGGCTTGGGGACTGTCCCTACGAACACGCCTCAACTCTTCCAACACCATCTCTTCACATGCCTTGGAATTAGCATTGATGTGCTCGCGCACGCGTACGCCAGTGGATTTCCCCAACGCGCTGTCGTGGGCACAACAGAACTCGATCGTTACCCGATCGAATGGTCCTGCTCCGGTGTTGCCAAGGGTGACCACGGCCTTCGCGGGCGACTCAGCATCCACGATGGACTGAAGAAGCTTGCGAGCGACCTTGCTTGTTCTTTTCACATCCTGACCCTGCATCTTGGTTGCCCCGAAGTCAGCATGAAGGTGTTTTCAATTGCAGACCTTTGCAAGGGCGCTTGGATCGACCCCCCACGCCAACAACTTCCATCTGGACTGCACGTAGGACACATTGAGCACAGACACCACGCGGCGTCCGAAACAACAACCGTCGAATGAAGCAACGCGTCCACCTTTGATGGCGATTAGTTGCTTGTAGTGCTCGGACGTTCTGATGAGGTCGCATACGTGACGAAATTCAGGTAATCCTCTCAGATACGCATGATTGGGGGCCAACTCATAAAACACATTGGCGGTGCGACTGTATACGACCGTGTTGAGGATGTCCGAGCCCGGAACACGGATTTGGCACGTCTCCAGCTTGGGCTTTTTTCTCTGCATCACCATGTTTCGCATCAATTGAGCCCTGGCCCGTGCCTTATGACTGTCATAGACTTGTTCTGCACGTTGACAATCGCACAGTCTGTCCGCATCGACTTTCCGTACTTTATCCCCTCGGTCACGAACGGATCGCCTAGGGACGACGTGAAGTTTGTCTCCTTGGAAGAGGATACCTTCTTGCCACTCCGTTTGACCTCCGAGACAGCCGCGTGATCGCCAGTTGATGCATCCGTATCTGCTTCTTCCCATTCTGAACCACTTGAAGTTTGTCCATCATCGGAATCAATGATTGCCACCACAGGTGCTGCCGGATTGCTTTTAGCCTTGGCTTTGCTCCTAGCCTTCTCCTTTGCCTCCGCCTTGGCTTTGGCGTTGCCATCTTTAGCTGGTGTTGCTGCGGCATAGGAGGGATCGTGCTTGTACGAGCACGCCTCCCTGTTGCACTTTCCTCCTCTCATCCACTGGCAACAATTCTTCGACGACGGGTCGGAATTCGGACTCCCCTCACAGCTAGTGGCGGACGGAGATCCTGATCGCGACCGTCCTTTGCCCTTGCTCTTGCCTTTCTTCGGCTCTTTCTTCTTGTGACTGAATGTGCATTGATCACCAGCAGTACATCCGCCTTCGGAGTAGTAGAAATTGCATCGTATGTTCGAAGCGTCCCTCGTGTTTGAAGAGGATCGTTGTCTCCCACCGCCTTGAGCTTTGGCCCTGGCTTTGGCTTTCTCTTTGGCTCGCCTTTTCGCCTCTGCTTGCGCGTAAACTGGCGCCGCATCATTCGCATCTCCTTTACCCTTGCCCTGGCCGCCATCTCCTCCTTTCGCGTTTGGCTGGGGAGGAGGAGGCTGCGACTTTGGTTCTGGAGCGGGCGCGGCAAGGAGATTTCTCCCCGTAACCAGCTGATGGAGCCCGGCGTTGGTGTCTTGAAGATTCTTATTCTCGCGTTGTCTCGCGATGGCCCTGTCCATAATCTGAAGGAGCTTCTCGTTCGATCGATCAGGATCATCGTAGGAGTGGATCTCGTATAGGAGTTGTAACTCGAGTTTCATGACGTTGGATCCTTTGACGTTCAGGTAGAGCAAGTCCCGAAGAGCGTTCTTTGACCGAACATCTTCATGTCGCACACGTCCGATCACCTCGAGCCAGACGGTGGCCAATTTGTTGTCTCCGGGGCACTGGATCTTTGTGAAGTGATCGATGGTGTAGATGACGTCAATGCGGTCCCTGGTTCTGAAGCTCTCCATCACCATGGCAATGATCCGTCTCCCTTTGATGATCGTGAACTGGTTGCCTCTTATATACGCATTCGCTTTGAGGTTAACGTCGAGAGAAAGATCGTTCGCACCCTGGCAAGCGCCCTTGAGCATGGATATCATAGCACTCGCTAGCTTCACATCGATGCTGTTATATCTTACTCCTCCTGAGTCGTTCAACTTCTCAATATGGGGAAATGGCTTGTAGGCTTCTTGTAGCCATCGAACCCAGTCTTCTTGACGCGGGTCGGCACACGTCGTGGCAGCTTTCCAGGCGTCCAGATTGAGGACTTTGGGACGACAACTTGTCAGCTTCACGTCTTGATATCTTTGGCTTGTCCATGGCCGCGTCGCCAGCATCAGAACCATCACCTGGTGGACCCCCGCCATCAGGGTCTCCTCCACCTGGCCTCCAGCCTCCCGGATTAGTGATATCGTCTCTGTCGCCAGGACCACCATTCCCATTGCCGTTGCCCCCACCACCATCTCCGTCAGCACCGCCGTCACCAGGAGGTTTCTTCTTCTCCTTGCGACTTTCTTCCAGCTCACTCTCAAATGTCTCTGCCCAGCTTTTCCAGTCATTCCGTTCTTTCCTCACACGTTCCTCACTCTTCCGGGCACGAGTTAGCTCTGCTATCAATTGGCGTACATCTTCATTCTCATCATCGCGCGATCCTCCGGCCTTATTCTGTGACTCGTTCGTTTTCCCTCCCGCGTGACCGGTGGTCTCTGCGAGGGGTACTGAATCATCACGTGGAGGAGTCGTACCCGAACCGGAGGTCAGGTTAGGCGCGCCGTTGGCGTCACCTTGTTGTTGCTTCAGCAACTCCCTCATCAACGCGAGGTAGTGTTGAGATCTCTCGCCCGGCTCTCGTCCTGACCGTGAGTTGCTCGACGACGATTGGCTCGCGTTGGTGACAAGCCCCGGAGGAGGATCGAGTTGCACCGGGTATTGCGATGTATCCACAGCCGACAGCGTAGCTGATCGACCTTGATAATTGCTGGTTAGGACGGGACTTGACTGTTCCAGCGTATACATGGGACCACCCCATGAAATCATTTCCTTGGAAGATTCACCGAACAGGTCATTGGCGAAGTCACGAAATGATGACTTCCCTGCAGAACTTGTGGCGGTATGTTCCGGACCGTAGGTCACGGGTGGCCCTTGAGGCGCTGGTGGAGTGGGAGCTTCGACGTGCTTCTCGGGAGTTCCCACATTGCTCCCGTTTCTGGAGTTACTTCCGACTGGACTTACTATTGTTACGGGCGTATGGCTCACGTGAGTGCTTGAAAATCCTACCGAATTACCCGCATGTTCCCACTCTGAGGAACGTGCAGACGCAGCGTGCAATTCTGACCTGGTCACTCTCAGCTCACTGTGTTGCGCATGAACTTCTTGTCTGAGGTGCATGATCTCCTCATGAAGACTGGGCAGAATCGGCCGCTGATTCGCTTCAAGGTTCGCACACTTTTCCCTTTCAGCTGTGATCTCCTCTGCAGCAACTTCACGCAATCGTTGGAATTCCTGAGCCATCGATCGGGTTCTCTGTTCTTCTTGTTGAAATGCTTGCTTGGTTTCTTTGCTCTCGCACTCTCGGACATCTTCACCACTTCCTTGGCTTCCATCATGAACTGCTCCGCAAGTCTGAGATCAGAACGCAATGACGAGTTCTCTGTTGCCTTCTGACGCAACACCTGAGTCATACGTTGATACTCTTTGGCCATATCGGACATCTCCCCTTGGGACTGTTGTCCAACGCGGAGAACCGCTTGCGTAGCCTCATTTCTCAACTCTTGCGCTTGCATCTGTTGCAGACGCTCATTTTCCGCTTGCTGAAGATGCCGCCGCAGTTGTTGCCTTGCCTCTTGTTGTTGTGCTTCGGACTGATGTCGTTCGTGGACGTGTCGAGCCAGCGCCAATGCTTTATCCCTTTCTCTCTCAAGCTTCATGATCCGAAGAGTTGCACAGTCGTCTTCTTGCGCCATTTCGGCCAACTTCGCTTGCAGTTCTTCAACGGTGCGAAAGTCGACTCCAGAAGATTGCTCGTGGGGCAAATCTTTTGGTGGTGACCCGTGGGGTACACCCGTAGCACCATCCCACGTTGAGTGAGGAGGAGTGCCTGGGCTTCCTCTGGGAGATCTTCGGGTCGGAGGTGTAGACTCACCGGACTTCGTCTTGGTCGACTCGGAGATAACTTTACGAGTGGTACTGGTGGCACTTGATGATCGTGCTCCGGTGTTGCGCTGCGAGCTACCGGATGCACTTGGACGTGATCGAGATTTTTTTTGCATCTCCTGTCTCCGGAATATGTCTTGGCGCATCTTTTCCACAGATTTCTTTTCTTGCCTTTACCATCAGACGAGGAAGAGACCGTGAGGTGTTCGTCCCCCGACGTTGTTTGAGCAGGAACTGCAGCGTCGCCAAAAGTGATTGTGGTGTTAGCGCTCGAGTCATTCGAATCCATCGTTGCCTTTGTCTTTGATGATGTGTGTGTTGGTCTCGTAGCTCAAGGCTACTCCTGATAACCTGCGTACAGGTTGAATCGCCGTTCTTCCCCTACCCAGTATTCCCAGCACTGTGGCACACTTTTGCTTCCAGCGTTTCGGTACGATCGCTGTCAGAAGGATGAGCAATGCTTCTACCCGATGGTTTTAGGTAACTTATCGCACTTGAGCCAAACATGAGTTCGGAGCACACGAGGTCTTTGCGGTAACAAGCTGATATAATGCATGACTACCCACACCAGTTCGGGTGCAGGCCGTTGGCCATACTCTATTGTTCCACGTGACCTGGCACATCCTGGCACGTAGTGCACAGGACCACGCTACGACTGCACATCTGTTCACAGCGTGGGCCACTGCTCTGTTGGCAATTTACCGGCGCTGATTTGGGGTGCAGATTTGGTCCTAAGTCATCTAGCGCAATAGCTTGTCGAAAAACCGAAATCCGTCCGCACAGCACAGCAAGTCGAGCATCTTGAATTCAATACCAGAGTGCGTGCTACCAGGCAAAATTATGCAAAATCAAATGTACGCTTTGCCTCCAAACTTTGCATCTTCAAGGTACCTTGTATCAGTACGTAGACCGAACCCGACTCTCCAAACGCATCACAAACCACATCGTTTTCCAGGCCTGCAACAAGCAGCCCAAGCCACATCATACCGAAACGCCCACTTACGTGACGCACATCCCTCTGAATTATCATCACACAGTAAAGTCAACTGCCCCGCCCACCAGAAGCCAACTGCCTCCGCCTGTACCTCATTGGATGCCAGCGACACCTCCGCCTGCGCCTGCACCAGCTCCCCTGCGGGGTGTCGGCAAGCACTGCAGTGCAAGCTAGTGCAAGGTAACACAGGTCATACAATGTTGGGTTCCATGCCTCTCAGCTCGCCACATTGCTTCTGCAGGTCGCTGACTTCAAAGCGACAAGCAAGAAGCTCGGCTGCTGACCGGCGCTGCCACTCTTCTACCTGGCTGCATCACACTACAGCTGCTTGCTGCATTGCGTGAACTCTCAGCAGGTCTGTACTGCAGCCAAGACCGTCTTCAGCAAAGATGTGCTTGAGTTCTCTCCAGGTTTCAGGTCTTTTGAGAACTGCAGGAAGGAGACCGTACGAGGAAAGAGCCAACATATGCCAACATAAGAGTGACGAGAGGCATCAATGCGAAACAGCAAACAGCATGGTACACATGAGTACAAGTTTAGAAGTCAAGCAGAGGCTATAGGCAACAGCTGTGCAAGCCCAGTCTCGGCGCTTGTTTTGCGCCAAATCCCTCTTCAGAACAAAACATGTTTCCCAGCAACGTCAACTCGCAAGGCTCCGCAAAGAGCCAACACATACCAAGGTCTCGAGATGAGCTGCACAGAAATTTAAACCACTCAACTACATCCTCCGCCCCACAGGTGGCGGCAGTCTTTTTAGAGAGGCAAGATGGCAAAAACAACTTCAAATTATTTACTTCGAGCATCCCCACCCTAAAGCCGGTATTGCACAAGAAGCGTAACGTTTCCTGCCCCCCCTCAACTGTCTTCCTTGCAGCACTGCAAATGCGCTGCAAGAATATTGATACTCTGCTGTCGGGCACTCCAGGGATACTCTGGTTGGGCACTGCAGTGATACTTTTCGGTTGGGCCCTGCAGGGATATTTGGCGGTTGGACACTGCAGGGACACTCTGCAATGGGTCACTGCAGGGATACTTTGCAGTTGGGCACTGCAGGGATACTTTGTGGTTGGGCACTGCGAGGATACTTAGTGGTTGAGCACTGCAGGGATACTTTGCGGTTGGGCACATCCGTTAACCATTGCAGGGATACTCATTGGTTGGGCACTGCAGGGATACTTGGTGGTTAGGCAATGCAGGGATACTTGGTGGTTGGCCACTAAAGTCAGCTTCCACTGGGCGAGGACAACATCGACTTTAAAATCTAACAACCCCACTGCAAGGGTGGGGAAAAAGAAATCAGGAAGCTCGACAACCATGCCCAGCCTTCGACAACCACGTCCAGCCTTCAACCATGCCTGATTCCTGGAGTGCTCCACACCACAGCAGCATTTCCACCCCCTCCAGAAATGCAGTAACTCATTCAGGCACCAAGACTATGCTCCCATTTTCGTCAATTCGGAAGACATCATGAGGAACAGTTGCCAACACTTTGAGAATGTCGGGGTGGGGGGGGGATTCAGGGTCCGCGGCCACTTGCCCCACTTGCCCGGCTTGCTCCACCCCCTCATAATGTGGGCCCCTCAACTCCTGCTCCGGAGGCTCCAGACAAACCACTTGAGGACCCCTGCCCCACTTGCCCCACTTGCCCCGCTCGCCGCCACTTGGGCAAGTGGGGTAGGTGGGTCAAGTGGGACAAGCTAAGACATCATCCAACTGTGCGTCACTCGTGCAACGAGTCGGTCTCAGCCTTTTTCTCATCCAGCCCGTCTGAGTTGGTGAAAGCCTGCAAGACGGTCGGAGTGGCTCGGATTTCTGTCACAGGGCGGGAGAGGCGGGTTCAAGAAAGCAATCGGGGCCAATCGACTTGAAAGTTTTGAGCCCCAGCTGCATCTATACAATCCAGATTCCAAAACCTGTGTGTTTCGGAACTGCCTGCGCTTGTCCCTCAGTGCACACGTGCACAACTCGGCAAGTGGGGCGAGCGAGGCGAGTGGGGCGAGTGAATGTTCCCCCCCCCTCCCGGCGGTCGCTATGAACACTTTCCCAACTTTGCTTTTGGGCTGCTTGGTAGATGTGGCTGGTGGACAGCCTTTTCCAAAGATGTTGTGTACGCAGTCAGCTCTGTTTGGTCTACAAATCTACTGACAGATTTCTTCCGACCTGCCAGCCACACTGGATACACGTTTGACTTTGGATAGGCAGTGTAGCAATCAGGAGTAAGGAGCGCATGGAAACCCGCAGTTCGTTTAAGATGATGAGCACTTGCGGAACTATTAATTAAGGCTTCAAGCTTCATTTCAGCGCACAGGAAAAACAGACTCCTTTTGCACCTTGAAGGTGTGGTCACAGTAGCTCGAGTGGCGCCAGTTTCACATTCAGCCTTATGTCACAGGCCTGCATAGCGGTCAGCATGTCAAGCCAGCAGGTTCCCTTGGCTTGGGCAGCTGCGCCACGAAGCCTTTCGTGACTTGAAGGCTGACCGACCAGCCAGAACCACCCCTCTTCAGACAGTAGGCCAGGAGGCAGCCCCTCAGTGCGGTTGAAAGATGATGAAGCTGGCTGCGAGCTGGGGGGATGATTTTTTGTGCATTTAGTGTCTTCGAGCTCCAGTTGTGACGATCATGCCAGTGGGCGCGACGAGGTCCAGGGCCTGCCCTTTCTGTGCGGCACACGTCATTCCCAATTGGCAGCATCTCAGTTGGGAATGTCCCATTCTTGCAGGACAGGACTCCGGTCCCTGTCCATGGTATGTCAAGGTGCCTTGGCTGGCCTTGTCCAGGTGAGGGGATAGGTTTGATGTTTGGGCTTTCAGGGGCAGGATTGCGCCGCAAGGCGCGGCTTGGGTAGTGGGTTTTGTTTTGCGGTGGGATTTTGTACGGCGACCCCTGTCCAGGAGCACTCGAGGTCCCGTCCAACAACTCGGACCTTTTTCCCTGACTCTGATCGTCAGATATGCAGCCATCTGCCATGTTCTGGTACTACCCAGCTGGCTGTAGAAAGCTCAGGGAAGCCGCAGGGGACCTGAGAGACTTCCTGAAAGCACCTCCACACTCTATGCCCCACATCTTCTAACTCTTCCAGCTAATCCTTGCTGGCTTCAAATCTGGCGTGATTCCTGACGTGGCGCTCAACAGACCCATGCTAGACTTCACAGTCTTCGTGCAGGTGTGCTGCACCCCTCCGCCGCCTCCTTTATCTGCAAGAGAAGAAACGCTCTTGTGTCTAGGCGAAGGCGGATCTTGCCGAAACGGCTTGTGCATCGATTTGCCACCCTGACCACTATAAATCAATCACGTGCATGTCAGACATCGGACTTGCCCACCTAAAGGCACGGGTGTTCACATGCTAACATGCCATCTTCAACCCCTCCTGACCTGCGCCTGCAGACGCAACTCTTCCGTCATCATGTTCTCGGCGCGCTGCCGCAAAGCTCCTTCTGCATTGAGAACCGCTGGTAGCTGGACAGCCGCTTCTTCCCAGTGTGCATACCTGGCCAGGGATGCTCAGCTTTCCCACCTGTCCTGCATCGTCCTCCTGCATGTCTAGAACTGCATGTACCCATGTACCCTACTTTGGCTCCTGGCATCCCGCTGCGTTTCTCGCATTCGCAGCGACTCCGCTTGCTCTGCGAGGGCCTTTGCCTCTCGAACCAGTTCACTGCAGAGCTCCGTCTCCATGAGCTCCTCAAGGCAAATTCGCAAAAAGGAAGCATTCGCTACCAGTTGCTGCATAACCCCTCCTGTTTGTAAGCACTCTTGGCTTCGGCTTCGAAGATGTGCAATTGCAAGTGGCTCTTCCTTGCTCCTGCACTGTGAAAGCAACATGCCTTCAAATGTCTTAAATTGTTGGTGGACCGACTCCTTGCCTCCCTCTGGACTTTGATGTCTATCAGCTGTCAAAGCTGCCAAAGCACGCCGAAGGCCCCAGGTCTCGCGTATCTGTGAAGTGAATGAATCCACAGCAAACCTGAGAATTCTAGCAGGCGCAGCCATGGACAGCTACAGCACTGCATCTCATGAGCTTCGATTGGAAAACATCACGTCATACGTCCACCACTACTGACTCAGTGTTTAGGTGCAGGTGTATTTGGGATTGCCTTTCGAATGGGGAACACATGGGAAAACCTGTCAAGAGCGACGACTTTCTGTATTTTCTCTCATGGTCTGGTGATGTCTGGTGCACAAACAGTATTTGGGATCTTGTCTGTCAATCGACCCAAACACAGTTCATGGAGAAAGGTTGGTCCTAGGTGCTAGATGAAGAATGCAGACTGTGCTAGTTACGCTGCTGCCCTCTTGCTACTCACAGTGATCTTGTGTCCGAAGAGCCATGCCTCTTCTATGCAGATGGGCTGGAGAAGTTGGGCTTGGATACGGACGGGGTGCGCCAGGACATCGGGCAGCGGCTTGGGCTAGCCCATCGTTTTTGCTTGCATAGGCTATCCGTGGGTATTCGTGCAAAAGGCGCAACTGACTCTGCCAGAATGGAGGCGCTGGCAAAAGAAATGTCTGCGGCGAACGCAGTTATCTCATGCATGGATGAGCCCATAAAAGGGTGCGCGTGGGACTGATATAGGACTGGGATGGACTTAACTCGCCGCTTTCCCCATTAATAACCACGCAGAACTTAAAGTGCTGGAAGGCTCCGAAAATTCCGAAAGCAGCGAAACTACTTGTGAAAGGAGCTCGTCAGGGGCATATTCATGCAGGGCTCAAGGGACCGTGAGAAGGAACGGTTGGGCTTCTGAACGGATACAGGGCATGGAGCAATTTCAGCAAAGTGTGATTCAAATTTCTACTAAGCTGTTGTACTAGACTTTACATACAAGAGACTCAAGGACATGTGGGTTGAATTGGGTTTTCACAGCCTTCCGAGCAATTTCAAAACCACCAATCGCTTAACGGAAACTACAGTAGGCGAGCGTTGCAATAATGCTCTACTGCCTATCAAAAAATGCAGTTTGGGTATTTACTCTGAGGGCTACCCACGGGCCCAGCTAAGGCAGGTGCTACTGCAGGGGGTGGTACTGGGAAGGGCGAGGATCCCGGAGCGGCACTCAGAGCCGTTGGCTTGAAATCCACCCTGCCGCCCGGCAGCGCTAGGGCGATAGTGTCAGTAAAGCACGCAAGATGTGACATTTGATCAACCTTCGTCATGCAGGCGCCTTCCCGCCGAATGGCATTCTCGCGGTTCGCGGTCAACTTCTCGGTGGTGCCGTTTCTCCTCGCATTGTATTCCCACAGTTTACTGAGTTTACTGTCATGATTTTTAGAGACTTCTGTTTAGCGCTGGTGGACTTCTCATGTTTGGCATGAACTTCGTTGCGGCGGTGCCCTTCTCACCATGGTCGTATCCTCGCAACGCTTCTCATTGTAGTGGCATCCTCACATATCCTCACGTCTTGCTGTCAGCTTCTTTGTGGAATGCTTCCTCGCCCCGTTCGCGGTTAACTTGCTCGTGGCGACGCTTTGTCACAGCGGTGGCAATCCAATGACATGCTTTCCTTCCAGCTGATGTGGTTAGTTAAGATCCACAACACACCAGCGTCTGGCGTCATAAACTTCCGTCGTTCTGTTCTTGGCTTGCCACTTGGCTGTCTGGCATGCTAAGCCCTAAGCTTTGGCCGCAGGTTAAGCCAGGCTCGTGCCTCGGTCGATGCTCCAATATTGAAGGCTCGTCGGTGGTTCTCGGGCGAAATCATGTTTGCCAGCCTTGCTAGCATGCATACCATGGATGAGGCGGGTTCCTCTGGCTCTCGGAGACATGTGATAAAGCCCTCCTGCCTTGGGGCAGAAATGGCTGGGACGTTGATGGCTAGCCATGTCATTGACAAAGTAATTTATTCTCTTTTTACACACTTGCGGCGGCACCTTGTTTCCTTTCGATTTGGACCCTGGGAACCCTGGCCATGGGCACAGTTTCAGGCCATGTTGCCAAACACTGGTTTGGCATGCAGAATGAGGGCGGGCTAAACATGACTGAGGCCGATACTGCAAGTCTTCCTCTGGCAGTCTGCCAAGGCGACTTCGCAATTGGGTGCATTTCTCTTCCACTGCAGCATCTTCAGCTGCTTGATCTTCTGCATCCTTACGGAGTTTCTTCAAGACCACGTATCAGATCCAGCGGCTGTTTGAAGGCGGACAGGGTGCTGTTGGTTGCATCCTGGAAGCAGGTATATTCAAGCTCGCTTGAGCGGCCCACGACATCAAGATCTGGCATCCCATGTGATATTAGCTGAAGGAGTGCAGATGCGCAGAACCCCGCATTGCCTGATGCAACATGCTTGCAAGTACTTTAATCCAAAGATGCCTGCAATTGGCTCTTGCTGTCAACTCTCAGCAGTCCTAGCTGCTGTCAAATGCAATTGTGACTGCGATTGTTGCCACACATGTCTCTGCTGATGCTCGATCTTTGAAGATTTGCGTCCGCAATACAGGGCAAGGCCGCTCACTGCCTGACTCAATGCACTACCTGTCAAAGGTGAGCAGCCTTTTGCTGATGGATTGCGTTACTGATGCGGTGAAACACCACGCGCTTCCAATTTTGGAAGGCTCAAGTCTAAATACCAGCTTCTTGGCTACCAACCTCAGCAGCACAACAACGACAACGACAACGAAGACGACGGCAGCAGCAGCAGCAGCAGCAGCAGCCGCACCACCAACAACAAGTGCAAGCGTATACAACAACCATAGCAACAACACTATAAACAACATAAACTACATAAGCAGCAGACACAGCATAAGCAACACAAACAGCATAGAAAAGAACAGCAGCATAACCACCACCACCACCACCACCACCACCACCACCACCACCACCACCACCACCATCACCACCACACAACAACAGCAGCAACAACAAGGTACAAACAAAAACAGTGACCCCGTCCAAGCCCCTATCCTCCTCTTGTTTCTACCATGGGTGGAAACCAAAACAGTGACCCCGTCTGTTGTTCTAGACCCCCCCTGCCCCAAATGATGTTGTTGTTTCTTCTCCTGGTGTAGAAACCAAAGCTGTGGCCCCGTGTGTTGTTTTGGACCCCCCCCCTAGAGCAACAACAGGCCCCCCTAAGGACGTAATATCTTCTCATGGCTTGAATTTGAACGAAAAGAATTTCAGAATACGATTTGTTTGCACCCCTCCCCCCCTCCCCCTTCGGGGGGGAGGGGGGAGGGGTCTTGGACGGGGTCACTGTATTAGATTGTACCACCAACAACAACAACAACAACAGCAACAGCAATAGCAGCAGCAACATCAATTTTGGCCATTCAGACTTTACCCTGCAGCAATCCCTGTGCCAACAAGCTCCAGCAATATGAACTTGAGAGACAGGCCCAACCATCTCTATGACACGTTGCAACAGGCCTTGCCAGCGCGAAGCGCATGCGAGTATGACATCAAGGGAGGTTCAACCCAGCAGACGTGCCATGCCTTACTGTTGCTCTGTGATCGCGAAGGCTCATCCTGCAAACAGCATGGCCTGCAAAACCTCACTAACTTGCAGATTGTTCTCAGCACGCTGGCCTGTGAGCATCAGAACTTTGTTGTTTATCAGAAGTGCTGTTATGAGGGGCAACAGCCGCCCAAACGTTTGACTGCGATGCTGTCTGCTTGCTTAACTGGTCCTTTGGTTATAGAGACCTGTGCAGCAATCCCAGCAATCAGAATGAAAATCAGTACGCCAGGAAATCTTAGCCAGTTGTTGCACAACTTTAAAACAAGGCTTGGGTTTACGGGCAAGATCAATTTTTGCATGTTTCTCTTCGGGAGGACACAGGTGCGCGCCAGTGCTGAGGCCAATTGCCATGCAGCAACAAGCAGGTACGCCAACTCTGGCATCACAGGATTGAGCCCACCTACTTCTACCAAGACTGAGCGAATGGCAAACGGCGAAGGCAACGTGCTGTCCTTGTGGACGAAGCCAGCCTGGATTAGCTCCTTCTCAAGCTCCTGAGCCTACACGCGCGGGCACAGGTGTACGCCAGCGGACTCGAGCTGCTAGAAGTCCTATCTCTCAATCTGCCTCTTCCACAACTTTCTGTGTCTTCTCCGGGATGGAGCCGGTTTCCAGGTCGATCGCCTGTGCTGCTGTCACAAATGATGTCTGCCGCAGGCAAGGCTTGGAGTCTTGGAGATCTCTTCCTCTACCTGTGACTTCAAGAATTCTGACACGGAGCGCCAAGATGTCCTAAGCCTATGCAAAGACCCATCTGCTGAGATGCGTCAGGGTGTGCAGCCGCTGCAGCCTCTTCAAGCTGCATGGCCAAGTCATGCAGCTGCATCGCGGCAACAAAAGAAGACGATCCCATAACCTCCCAAAGACTCCAATATAAATGAGCTCAAACTGATGCTAAATGTCCATGCGTGATGATGCACGAAGAATTCTTGTCGGCCTGTTGTGCAGCTTCTTGCAGACGGTTGAAGTCCTTGTTGAGGAGCGCCTGGGATGTCACATAATGTCACCCTTTGTGACGACATGTAAGACCTGAAGGATATGTGAAAGTGGTACCTGCTCCATCTCTTGGACTTTCCGTCGCAGATCCGCGGGGTACTCTGCAAGAAATGCACGGAGTTGCTCCTCGCGCTGGTGATTTCCCATAGCCCTGCAGGACTTGCACAGAGCAGGCTCTTCATCACTTCTTGATCGCAGAATGTCGCAAACGCTTAACAACCCGAGCGTGGCCTTGTCCAGTCCATGTGTCGCAGTGCCGGTTCGCATTGCCCAGGGTCAGGCATTTACCTCGCAGTGCTTCTGATGCTTGACTCAAAACGGCACAGCTTTGATCCTGCCTTGGCTGTACCAACAGGATCCCCAGCTAGATTCCCCATTGTGTTCATTCGAGCTCGAAAGAAAGGCTGGACTTGGCAATATTTCAAGGGTGCAGGGACCGAAGCGTGGTGTAGATCAGCACAAGCCAAAGCAGCATCCTCAGGAAGTCGAGTCTTATGCCTTATGCGCTCGTCTTTTGAAAGCCGCGCGGCTTGTCAGACAGCCCAGCTAAATCAAATGCACACAGCATCGGGTTAGCCGGCAGTCCGAAAGGAGGAATTACCTAGCGAGAAAGCTGTGAGATGCTGGCAGGCTCAAGGCCACAGTTGTGACAGAAAATGCTGAATGGCGCTTTGCAAGCTGAAAATTGTTCAACAAGTTCAGCAACACACGGCAGGTCTGTAGCCCTGTGAAGCGCTGGAGTCGGAGAGCTTTTCCACTTCAACCTTTTGGGGCTTCTTTTGGTTTCTCACATGTCCGGCTTCTCCAGCAATGCTTCTGATGTCTCTGGGTTCCTGCGGCACTTCTTGCAACGTGCACTCGAGCCGAAGAAAGGCAAGAGCAAAACCCAGCAAAGCCCTTCCCCGTCCAGTAGTAAGAGGTGTCTGGATTGCGCCTGGATTGTAGTTTCTGCCATGGTGGCGGCGGTTCTACCTGGCTCAACATTGGCCTCCTGCGGCGCAGTGTGGCAGCAGAAGCGCCTGTGTCTCATTTGTGATCGTGTTCAAGTAGTAGAAGATACCAGCCTCGCCGTGTGAAATCTTCAAGGGTAGCTAGATGAGCTTGACAAATTGCACCTGCCGCGTGGATTCCATCCTCTTCCACACGGATGCCTGAGAAAAAGTCATGCAATGAAGTGCCGTACCATTCACGTGTGGGCAAGAAACTGTCCTTCGGTGCCGACTGGACTTGGCTGCTGCCGGCTTCGCTGTTCCCGTTTGCAAGCCGAGGCCTGTGTTCAGTCGCAAGACCGAGCACAGCAGGAAATCGCAAGACCAGAGCAAAAAAAGCATGCCGAGTCATGCCCTTTGCCTCTTTGCCTCGGGCTCCTTTGGCTGAACTTCCACAACTTCCACGGTCCTCGGCTCCTTTGGAGCTGTCCAGGAGCCCCAGTCATCGTCGCTGTCATCTTTTGCCCACTGCTCTTGTGAGGACTGATGGGCACCGCTGTCACCATTGTGGTGCAAGCTTCTGGGTTCCTTTGCCCATGGTGATGACCACTGCCGCTCCTTCTCCTTGCCCCAGCGCCCCCAGGATGACCAAGATGAGCCCCAATGGTTCTGATATCTCTGGTGATCGGCTTCGCCTGTCCACCGATCCGCCTGGTCATTTGCTCGCTTCTAGTGACAGGCAAACACTAAACATCCGGGCCTGAGATTGCAGCATGGCGTCTGCCATGATCTGTGCAGCATTGGCTGGAGCGGCACGTAAGTGAAGCAGCTTTGTTGAAGCGTCATACTGCCTCGCCAATGAAGGCAATTCAACGCGTTCTCTCTAGCCTCCGAGTTGGCTTCCGGCTTGAATACCATCTTGAGGCTGGCATGCTGCCTGCGGACGTCTGCACGTTCACTAGCAAAACGAAGGCTCTGAGCTAAGTCTTTTGGCCTTCTGGACAAGAATGACGAACATCCTTCCTGTTGGAAGGCGTGAAACAACTTCAGCTGGCAATTGCCCACGGAGGGATACAGTCGCCCACCCCACACCCCACCCCACCAACAAATCAGTGACTCTCAAATCTATCACATGAATGCAAGGCGGGTGAGTCTCAAGCAGGTCCGACTAGGGAACGATAAAAGCAACGCTTGTGGAGATGGATGGAACTGCCAGGCCTTTACGCGATCTAGCTGCAGACCGCACAAGAGCTTCCCCAGGTCTTGTGGCAGCGGAGATGTAGCCTACGCCAAGAACGAACACATGAAGTGCAGTGGCTCAATTGTTCTGAACCCGTCTTGTTACAATGCCATTAAAACTGATTATCAGATTGACACCAAGGAGCCTCAAACCACCGATTGGTGAAGGGCTCGCGAAATCTGGTCTGCCAGGAATGAACACCAACAAACAATATCACTGCAGGGACATAGCACTTGGTCAGCCTGGTAGGAGTGCAGGAACACTCTTCCTGCCCAATCCCTGTCGGACTGCCTGGAAGGTGCAGAGTGTGCAGAGCCTTCCCAAACACTGCAAGCTCTGTAGCATCAGCGTCTGAGAAGCAGTCGGAGCACCGTACAAAGTGTCTCCCACGATTGGGAAGCCAATTGCACTGCAGTGGAACCTCATACCAGGCTCGAAATTTGCCATTCGGCATGTTCCTGCAGCAGCGTGTTAGCTGGCCTGATCTGGTGCGTCCGACCTGCACACCGCGCCAGACGGCCCATGGTCTTGAATGTCAGAGCACTGGACACCACTTACGTGCTGTGAATATGTGCGAATGCACTTGCAGCTTGCAGTTCATACTGGCAAGCAGGACGGTCACCTTTCAAGTTGTCAGGTGATCAGAAAACAGGATTATGGGCCGGAAAGCAGTAATTCCTCTGGACAGCGCTTGAACACCCTGTGTCGCGATGTCTCGCGATTTTTGAGACATTCCAGCATACAATCTGATGATCACCCTGCTGGTCTCGAGAGCTGTGCCCAACATCGAATAATGCTGCTTGCTTGCATTCAGGATGTTTCTAGCTGCTAGCCCGTCTTTGGGTCAAACATGAGGTGACCAGCTTCATGTGCTTACACCCGCCCAACCCATGACAAGAAATCCTTCGTGCAATCGGACTGCTATGTCCAGGATAGCTTCACGGCTGTAATTAGGGAATCCACTAAGCTGCTGTCACAGCGAATTTGAACTTCTCTTGAGGTGTACAGTAACCTCCGGCTTGGCTGATTGTTGCTGAGAGTTGGGCCTGTCACAAGCTGAACATGCAGTAGCGTAAACCTTGGAATAAAAGATATGACCAATCCAGATGGGATGCAACGTCTCGACCTGCTTAAGGTCTGCTTAGAGTCCGGCTGCTCTTGCTGCTCGTTGAAGAACCATGCGACGGGGTCATACAAGGTGAGAGCATACAGCCTTCCTTGATTTTCTCCTGCCAAGCTGGCACAATGTCTCTGCATGAGTCGCTCTTCACCAGCTCCTGGCTCACGGCCATCGACGTCTGTGGGGCCTCCTCACATTCTTCACATGTTCATTGCTCCCTTCAATCTGACAAGAAACATCAAAGTACGTAGCGTTGGGCTGCTGCCGAGTCACCTTTGCCTCCATGACCATTCTTGCTTTCTTTTCCCTTGCCCTTGGGCTTGCCATCATTCCAAGGCAGCGCCTTCCATCTTCCCTGCACAAGACTTAAAAATGAGCATGCTGGGGGAGCACATCGACCCAAGCATGTTGTTACTGCATGAGGGATGCTGGGCCTCATCGAAGCACATGGCAATCTCGATGCGTCCGCGTCCTTATACTCAGATTCACTGATAACAGCAAACGTTGCTAGGGGCTCCTATTCCTCGTTCTGCGACCTGCCGAACACTAACAGCCTGTTGAGGGCCTGGCGACCATGTTCATGGCTATCGTTCGGCTCATGCCTCCAATCCTGTGGCTGTATTGCTCCAGGCACATCCATATGAAGTCAGCGGAGGCCTGAGTGAGTATCTCCGGTTTCACAGGGACTTGAGCCTGTCATGAGGGGCTGAAGCAAGTCAGCGCTGCCGATGTGAGCAATTTGCTTTGTGGCGATTGGGTGGGGCGGCTGAGTTGGCGTTTTTTGCCTGTGGAATCCGGCCGCGTCTGTTGTTTGCTGTGGAGGCTGCGTGCCTGTTTCTGCTTTGGAGGTCTTGCCAAATGCAACGATGCTGCACGCGAGCGTGTGATTTCAAGTGACATTACAACAGTTGCCACGTCAGAACGCCATCTCCTGCTAAAATGAGGACGCTCGACCCGAAAGTACGCTTTGCACCGATAACCCATGGACCCTCCATGCGAGAGCACGAACCATAAACGCTTCACGCTGACACTGGATTTTGTACGAAAACATGAAGACGACCTGCCCCAAACCTGACTTTAAGCGAATCTGAGAAACCCCGCGACAAAAGAGCCCTCGGTTCTGCGCGAAGATCTGCACTCTGAGCTGAAGCACGCTTTCAATCGGTCGGGCGCGTCTGCTTGTACTGGGCTTTGACAAGACCTGTTAAACATAATGTTTGTGTTGGACGTGGAAGGGAGGCAGCCCGTCCATTGCAAAACCTGGACGAAGATGAGAACACCTGGCTACTGGTATGTTTGGATCGGTTTTGCCAGGCATTGTGCTGGGCAAAAGGATGCAACACAGCACAAGGCGGTTGAGTCGGCGCAGGTGCAACTCTTCCCATTTGCAACACATGCAGCTTTTTTGTAGGATTTGATCGGGTGCGGGCGGGCATTGTATACGCTCACACCAGCATAAGCGGCCGTGGGCGGCCTTGGGCAAGACGCTAATGATACTTTTTTAGGGAGCGCCGCGGAAGCTGTTGTTTTGGGGACTAGGTGGCTCGGGGGAAGGAGGGGGACAACTACATCCGTGCATCACAAGAGTCATCAAATGAACCAACTCTTGTTTGAGCCCATGGCCGTTGAACTTTCGACATGCTCAGAGGAATTGCTAACCTCATCAATTCTTGACAAAACATGCCAAAGAAAGCGTGCACCTTGCCCAAAAGCACACGAAATTGCAAAATGAGGAGACGCGTCAGTGTCAGCAGCTACAGTTCACATACTACCAAGTAGACTGTCTGCTTTCAGTCAAAAAGTTGAAGGGCCGCGAGCACTTACCTCTAGCATAATCTACCTCCATGATAATATGAACCGAGTCAAGAAGTGAAGTGACTTGTATTCGAGAATATTCTAACACTCACAACTTGGTCATTAAACTCGCGACATGCTGAAAATATTGGCAACAAGCAAACCTCACAAAACTTCAGCACACGAGGACCATGAACATCGCCAAAAACACGCACAACTTGAAAATTACGAAACACTGGCAGACGTGAAGCGAAAAGCAAATCCCCCCCTTGCAATGAACCTCCCTAGTATTTTGTTCACACCGGGGGGGGAAGGGGCATTATTGTAAAGAACTACAGGGTCACCATTTGGTTTCTATTATAAACCTAGGACTAAAATCAATTTAAGATCAAATACACGATAATTGAATACCTTTCAAAATTTGTCATCTGAAATCGGTTGAAAGCTGATTAATTAAGACCTACTGCAATCAAAATTTAACCAGAATCCAATGAAGCCTGCTCAAACTGTTGTGAGAATCAATTGAAATAGAATTAAAACCTGACAAAAACCACTTGCAATCTAATTGGTATGTATTCAACATCTATTGTAACCATCTAAGATCTCATCAAAATCCAAAGATCTCATCAAGATCTGACTAGAATCCATTTGTAGCTGTAGTAAGATCAAGCACCCAAAAAAATGAAATTCTATCAAATTTAAATCTCACATAGCCTTCATAATGTATAATGTTAACAGATATAAAAGCTAAAAACAATGAAAGGCCTCGGACATCAACAGAATTCCTACTTCCTTAGGTACTTGATGTTAATCCCCGAATGACCGCAGAACCCCCTGAATTCACTATTGCCTGGATCCCAGCTGGCCCTTTACGAGGTAGTCTTGGCCCTCTTAAGAATGCTCTTCCAGTATTTTCCGTTCTCTGGCAGGGGGCTCTTATGATTCGGCGGGGTCTACTATTGGGGCGAATGGAGTAGAAGAAGATGAAATCGCGCTGCTGTTTCTGTAAGGTGTAGATTGATGGGATCTGTCAGGCATTCAAAAGCCAAGGGGTGTTGGGGCAATCCCCCTGCAAACAGAGACGAAGCTGATAAGATGAAGCATCTTACTAGGTTCTGATAATAATTATCGCTTTCGCAAAAAAAGGAATAGCTAGACCCCAAATTTACAAAACATGGACGAAGACGAGAACACGTATGTTCTTGGTGGAAGCCTCCTCGAGCCGACTCTACTCGCAGGCTGATGCAGGCTGTAGGTTCAGGGTTCTCGGATGTTCTTGGTGGATGTTGATGAGATCTGCCAGGCATGTATACCTGCGTATCAAGACCCCGAATCTGCAGCTGCCGTTTGTCAAAAGCTGGTGGGGCGTGAGGGTCGACAGATATGGATCGCAGCAACATGCAACAGCAGGACTTCGCGCCCCAATGTACTACTCTTGACGCCAGAGCGCAAGGTTCAAGAGATATTCCAAGGACTCTCTGCACAAGAGTACAGCTTCTGATTGAAAAGTCAAAACGTTCAACACGACAGCTTGATGTGGGGCAAGAATGCTAGGACGCTCAAAGCAAAGTACCCGGCTGAGTGCAAGGACGCTCCATGCAAGAGCGCGAGATGCACTGACTATACAAGACAGGCCCAAGCGAGAGCCTGATTTCGTGTAGATCCATGAGGCCGTGTCCATTTTTTGCTGTGGAGGCCGGGCGCCTTTACGGTTGCGCAGGCTCGCGCTCACTCGCTCATTCATTCACTGACTCATTCCCGTGTCGGCTGATTGCTGCGCACAGGCGTCTCGAAAACAAGAAAAGATTCACTACAAAAAAAGGTGCAACGCCTGAGAAAGCTTTCGAGTTTCAAACCGCCGGAATCCATGCCACAGGCACATGACCACGCACAAGGGCAAAGTAGTACTTCTCCGTCCCTCCCTGTTCGAGGCTGTGCTCGCTGTTGAACTGCCTCGAGCAAACACGTTCCTTTCAACAAACGGAGAAGCTGTGCAGGATCCGAAGGCATTAGATGCAGTGAGAAGTGCTTCCGGATTTCTGGAAATCCGGCTTTGGTCTTGGCTGCGACCATGACACCGGAGGTCTCCTGTTATTCTTCTACAAACATTTTCATTCGGTGGAGTTGGTAGCCGGGAGTCCTTGTCCAATCTGTTGCAACAGCCAGCCTGCATACACGCACCTTAGCTTTCCGGAAAGATGCTGGATAAGTCTCACAGCTTCTTACAGGGCATCTCTCGTGCTATGCGGTAGTTTTCCCAACTCCTACGATGTTACAAGCACTGCCCGCAGACCAAGCACCCCAAAATATTTGTGCATGCAGTCCCTTTTGAAAGACCACCACCACGTGTTTCCGCGAAACAACGCGGGCAGTCCACTTGAAAAGCACGGTGGTCTGATTTGGTCAATTTTGTCCTGGTTCGCGCAATGAGGATAAACGCGGCATGTCAAAGCAATCGAGGTTCACAAGGTTCGGCTGGCAGTACCATGCGCATGCTCGCAGCAGAAATTTCGAGGCCGTTGGGCAGGGCCTTTTTTTTATCTTGCACCGGTTCCATATTGACCTCGTTCGGGTGGACGGTTTTTTCCTGACCTTGTCCGCCGCTGAACTGGTTTCATTACCTGGCATATGGTTCCGAACATGTTCGTACGCGGGCCCTCCCTCGTTGCATGGGCTGGCTGGGCAACCAGTGCTTATGGATATTCTGGGACGTGGCTGTTTCACATAGGACGCCAAAGTCAAACGAATGGGTTCACAATCCGTTGCCTCTGTTTTACATCACATGTGCGGCCCTCATTCCATCACCTGCGCCCACCTCGGCTTAGGCTTTAGGTCTCCTTGAGTCGGTCTGGACATTCTCGGGTCAGAGCTTTCTGTCTCCTCACCGGAGTGGGTTGGGAACGAAGTGTAATTATGACTTACAGGTTGCGACTTGTCTTTGTTGGCACCGTGTTCACCCTTATCGCCGTGCGCGTTGGCGAAAAGAGCTGGGGTATGCTCTGGCACATGTTTGGCCCAAAATGGCCGCATTGCGTGCCTTCTGAGTCTGTCAGATCCATGAAAACACTTGAGATCATACATGCCCTGCAGCACGCAACGTTTGCCCTCTAGCTTTCTGTCGATGTGGGCTTGCAATAGCGCGTAATTGGCCTTCAGGGATGTAATAAAAATGGGGTGTCCACCCTCATAGAATGCAGACGTACAGCACGCCGCCCACCGAGAAGACCTCCCAATGCTCTGGGTGCGCAAGATCATGATGGTTTGTGCCTTTTGGAGATGATTTGCACATTCTGGATGCTCACCAAGCCGCTTCCATGCAACATAAAATCAACAGGCACAGCGTGGCAGGCCCAGCGGTTAGCAAGTGTCAGCAAAATGTGGCAGAACAGCGAAGCTATCAGCGTCTGCTTTTTTGAACTTCGAAATGGAAGCGGAATCTACGAAATGGAAGGAGACTTCATGTTGGTAGCATCTTTGAGAATGTGAGATCCAGTCCACCGGAGCACGGGCAATGCTCGCGATAAGACAACAGATTTCATGTCCCGCAAAAACTTGCAAAAGAGTTTACGAGGAAACGGCAAAGCAAGCCGGTGATGGTCTGATGGCCCGAAAATCCAGAATGTGCCATGTGCAAGCAAGGCGCAGATTGCGCATTTCCCGCAAGTGCAAGGCTGCGTCTTGATATCTTTTTCCTTGACCTCTGCAGGGTGTGCAGGCGGGGGGTGGTGAAGACAAGTCGCACATTGCGCATGTCCAGCCTCTGTCCAAAACTCGCGAGTGCCAACTGCGGTCTCATAGTCGAACTTGAGGGCCAAGTACTCATGGATTTGGACGACATCCTGAATACCACTTCGTCAGAAAATACTCCAGTCCTAACAGAAGGCCAATGGACATCGGGAAATCGTGTTGCATTGTCGTTGGGGCCGAAATCATCGTACTGCTAGTGTTGACGAGGTTGTATGCTGATCGTTTAGCAACACATCCTAACTCAAGAGTATTCCGGCTCAAGTCTTGGCATCATGGCATTGCATTGCCTTCCATTCAGCACAGTTCAGTTGAGGCTTTCGTTCCCCACATGCCTTGCTCTGCTCTGCGCTTTCAGCAAGAAGTGTGTTGAAAGGATCCCGGCGTTGCTCGAGCAAGTGTGGGCTTCTTGCACTTCGGGGAAAGAATTGTTGGAGCACTCAGCACACTCGGATACACTCGGGCCTTCTCACTGTTCAGGAGCTGCGTTGGCGTTTGAGCACCGACCTTATAATAGCGAAACCATCAATCAATGCTTGTAGGTGCAGACAGATACTACATGACAAACTTGCAAGCTGAGATCGCGACAACTTCAGGTAACCTTTTGTTTGTGTTCCCACCGTAGGCACAAAGAAAGTTTGAAGGCTTGTCGACACAGAGCAGCTCATCCTGCGTTCAGGTTGCTCCAAGGCCAAGCTGGGAACAGGACTGATGGCAAACACCAAAGCAGCAATAGCAACACGAGTCAGAAGGCCAAGGACAAGTTCTTGCCCCAATTGCTGAGGTCCGTCTCGCCCAGCAGCTTTGGAGGAAAGTGCCGTGTGCGAACCTGCCCGGTGAGAATGAAGTAGTGGTAGTTCTGCAGAACCTGCAACTGATATCAATCGACTGCCGCCAAGAACAGGTCGTGACTCTGGGAAAGACTGCTGGTTTTAGAAAGTCACCCTGCTGATTTCTGCACTGCACGACTCTGGCATGACCTCTCAAGCGACTTTGACAATGCTCAGGATGCTTCCGATGATTTTACTTAGCAACAGGAATAAGAGAGCATCCTCTCGTTTTCTGCCAATACGGCGACCAAAGGCCAAAAGCCTGCCTTATGTGCGTAAGTCCCCTGAATAGATCAAAACGAAGCAACAGCCCCTGGCCTCCAAGACTTTCGGTTCGAGCACAGCTTTCACTCCCCTGGCAACCCGCATTGCAAAGCTGAACACCAGCAGGTCAAGCATGGCGAAACAGCCATGTACTTGCTTGGAAATGTGTTGGTCAATTTCAGATCAAGCCCGTCAGCTCGACGGACCGTGGAACGTGTTTGGATGGAACCTTGGGTGGGGCTAACACGCTTGATGCTAGCAAATCATGAGCCTGCAAATCAAGGCTTGAGCAGCTCAAAGTCGATTACTTCCTGAAAGAGAAGCTATGGCAGTTATGGAGTGCTGGACATTCAATTAATAAGTAGGCAAGCAGATTCCGCTCCTTGAGCATGCCTTTTGCACCGTTCCAGGCAGCTTTGCGCTTTGGGCAGTTCTTATCAGAGTGGAGCATCTTGTGTATCTTCTTGACGGTACCTGCGCCACAAGCTGCTCATCGCCCAGGATGACACGAGATCTCTTAAGGGGCACCCCAGACGAACTTCGCAAGCTCGTCCCTTGAGGCAACCCTTTCCTCATCTAGAGCGCGAAGTAGTTTCAAGAGCTGCAATCACACTGTCCTCATCAACAAAGGTCTGGAGCATCGCGGTTCGTTCCTGAAAGAAGCTTGAAAAGGCAGAAATGCCACTGGCCCAGGCTGCAGCCCAGAGGTGCCTCAACGAGATCCGCAAGCTCCTTGGTAAAGTCCGTGACGCGAGTGCTCTTCTTGGTGGCCATCTCATCCTTGCACCAGTCACTGGACAGTCCCAATTGCATGGCCTCTAGGAGGCACTGGAAATGTGTCCTCTGCAAGCAGCAGCTGCTAAACGAGCCGCTCACTAGCGCTTGATGCCATTGCACATGCAAGAAGCAGCCAAACTGGATAAGTTGTGGTCAGCCTGCAGCTGTGGATGGAAGAAGTATAACATAAGTATATGCTACATGAGCCTACAAACTGAAACCATCAGAGCTACATCCGAGACTCGTCCCGTTCTCTCATCAATCATGCTGCAACAGGTTCCATCAGGAAGCAGCACGCTAACTATTGCATGGACTGTGCCGGCAGACTAATGATTCAAATTTTGCTGTCCTCCTGCCAGCTGTTCTGTATTACGGTGAGTGAAACCGTTCAAGCAGATTTCAGGGTTGACAGTTGCGCGCTTTGGCAACTCGCCCAGAATCACAGCAATCGCAACTTCACTTCTTGTCCACCAAGGCACCAGATAAGACATCTTTGGCACGCTCCAAAGCTTGAAGTTCCTCTGACCGCGCCTGCTTCACGGAGAAAGCGACACTGCATCCAGCAAGCACCCTAACTTGCCAAGCCTTCTGACGAACATTAAATTGGCTGAGCAGGAAATCGCAGCCTGCTTGCATAGCAACACCACCCTCAGGCATCTGTCTGCAGCGTCCTACAACAATTGCACCAAGCCACTTTCATGAAGCTGCTCTTTCGACTTGAGTAGCTGCGCAATCTCCGCCGCGGTGACTTAGGTTCGTAGGCTGCAGGGCTGATGTCTGACTCTCTTGCTCAAGCTTGATCCCCGTTTCCCAAACCCAATCTGGGCACATCCACCATGTCAATGCAAATAAAGCACACGCTGTCGACTCAACCTGAGACCATCTAAGACCACCGCGACGCTTCGCATCAGAAGTTTCAGCCAGCTGGACCTCCTGTAGGGCTGCAACGAATCGGCAATACGCAAACCGCATCTTTGCCTTCTTCGGTAGGAAAAACCGAGAAATTATGTGAAATTGAGAGAGTTGTCATGGTTCTTGCCATGCTCTGGCACAAGTGGAGAGGGCAGAAGGTTGTGCAAATCAGCACGAACGAAGCTAAATTCTTGCCACAACTTCCACAAACTTGACCCGGAGTTTAAGACCGGGATTCACAAAGAGGGCCGTAGACAAAGTTGGACTTTCCTGCGGATGATGCAAATCGGCGTGGTTGTTTGCCTAAGCGACCTTCAAGCGCTTTAGTTCAAGTGCGACTTCACACCGCAAATCTGCACGGGCTTGGTTGCATATCCAAACCCTGGCGTTTCCACAAAGCTCAAGGATGAAGAGGTCACAAACACTCAAATCCGGATCATACTGTACCCCTCCACGGGAGCAGACGTCTCATGCTTCAATCAAGTATCTTCTCCAGATTTTGGCACGCTGTTACCCCACAACCACACTGACAACACGGGGTGCATTTTCAATCTCACTCAGATGGGAGACATCACCTATGTGAGAGACGCAATGCAGGACTGGGGCATGCCACACCTACTCAAAGGAGCAAAATCGCTTGCAGGGGTTGACATTCAATTGTGCCAGAATTATATGGTTGGAGACTGCTCATGTTCACTTACTGTGGCCGCTCATTAAGCTTGCATGTGCTTGGCTTTGAAAGGGATGCCAGGTGCATGCCCAGCTTGGACAGGAACCCAACCGACTCGCTTCCACTCGGTTCCATTCGCTTCCAGCTCAGCGGTTGCTGATTCTGTGCGTATCCGCACAGAACCTCTGCTACGAGTACGGCTCGTAAACAAGCAGTTGGAGGCTGGCTTCAAGCACCCATCACCACGCTCCCCATCGGCAGGAGCCTGTGCTCTGTTCAAGGACCTGGTATGACTCCAAAAGCTGCATGACCAAAGCAGTCGGACGGTCTTGGACGGAGCCC
The DNA here is from genome assembly GCA_905231905.1 of Symbiodinium pilosum. Taxonomy (NCBI): domain Eukaryota; class Dinophyceae; order Suessiales; family Symbiodiniaceae; genus Symbiodinium; species Symbiodinium pilosum. The sequence goes on along the minus strand of CAJNIZ010002858.1, from coordinate 89,120 downwards.
CCAGATGTCCTGTTTTGCCTTCTCTGCGTTCAGCTTCTCAATCCCTTCCTGCTTGAGCTTGACGGAATCCTCAGTCTCAGCTGCGAAGTCCTGTCATCTATGAAAGCCAAGAACATCACACTCAAGCTAACTCAAGCTCCATTGTCATTGAAAGGCCGCACCTCGTAGCTCGTTTGTGCTGTTTTCTCTGCTTCAGCAGCTTCTGCTGACAAGGCCTCTGAAAGAAGCCACGTGAAGCTGAACGGTCCCATTCGATCCAGGCCTCCGTGTCCCCTATCACGCTCTGGATAGTTGCCAGGACGCCCTTGCCTGTCACTATAGGCTTTAGGGCATTCGTGCTTTTGGAGGAATTGCACTGCCTCCAGAAGCCTTCTCATAGGCTCCAAAGCCTCTCGGTGCTGATGCCAGTCATAGAAAGCCACATGCGCACGCAGCTGCATGTTGCATGCTGGATACCCACGTCTGCTCAGGACATAGACTACCAGGACCCAAGCAAACACCTACCTTCTGGCTCTCCAGGTGCGGTAGCCTGGACGAAGGAAGCGCCCTGCACGAGGCACAATTCAGGCTGCTTCCGGCATGACAATGTGCCAGATGTTTAATCTACCTGAGTTGCCTTCGACGCTATGCAGGATCGGCTGAGTGTGCTAAACCAGCATGAAACTTTCGGGAATACGCCGGATGTTACAATTGAAGTGCATGGCACAGTATGGCCTGAGAAGCATACAGATCTTTCAGGACAGCCAGTGCCTTGCAACCAGCAAATGCAGCTAACTTGTTGCAAGTGACATGTACATGCCTGCACAATTGGAGGATGCACGTGTTATGACCACTTAGACGGTGCCAGCGGGTGTTGATCGTTGACACACACAAGCCACCCTCGGCTGCCGATTCTTGCCTGCTGAAGTGCAGACTTCTTCTCACGCTGCTCCAAAATGAGGGATTGGAACTCTCCATTCTCCTCGCGCATGCAAGCAGAGTCCTATGCCAGGTAGTCTCACCTCAATGCAGAATTAGCGCTGGAGTCCTTCTCCCGATTTTGACTTGCGAGTTTCACTTGAGCCAGTAGCTCATCCACCTCACTCTGCCTTCCAAGATTTGGCAATCCACCAAGAAGACTTCAAACATTTACCAAGTATCCCACAGGGCAGCAGCTTCATCTGTGGTGGCCTTGATTTCTGCCTGTCAGCTTCACAGCCCAGTCACACCACCGCCGGTCGCTGGAAGCAGCTCATCTGCATCATGTGAAACCATGCACCTGCAACTGCATCTCATCGGCGCCTTGCTTCTGCTTGGTATTGTTCTTGTCCTTTCAGCCACTCCAGGTCACGATTCGTCAATCCATTAGCAGGAAATGCTTTGACGATGCGCATAGGAAGTCCAAAAAAGGTGCTAGCCTTGGAGTGAGAAAGATCACTTGACATCTGCAGACCGTCTCCTGGATATCTGCCTTGTTGTTTGCCAGCTGATCGGAACAGTAGTCGCGATGCTTGACCTGATATCAAGTCTGCAAACTCTTCTGACATTCCAGAAGTTGAGGACATTCTGCCTCATTCTTCTGCTCTTTCTCCAGCGCGACCGTCATGTTCTCAATTGCCTGGTGTCTGCCAGTTGCGAGAATAAAGGGAGCCCTACAAGGCAAACCCAAAATCAGGTTCACGAGGATGGCCTTACGGGGCAAGTTACGGGATGGGACCAGTCACTGCGCAATCTGCATACTGAAAGGCCATTCCTGCGAACAGGGCCCTTACACGCTAGAAGCACTGGCCAACAGCAGCACACCAACAGAGCCACTTTCAAAAAGAACTGCATGTTGAGACAAATTTCGGCTCGAGGCATACAATCGAAAGACAGAAGCAAAAACAGAAGCAAACCAGTGTATTGAAACTGCGGCGGGGAGGAGAGTACGATCGCACAGGGCCCCCAGGTGATCCGACCGTTTACATCGTTTACAACCCCGCAGCAATCTGCACACCACGGTGTATGCCAACCCAACGCCCTCGCTTGCATGTCTTCCGCCTGCTGAATATCTTCAAGCTCGGAGCACGTTCCACCGCTCTCTGCGAGCCCGTCAGCTAAGGCGCGCGCGAGCGTGCCAGCATTTGCAATCAAATCCGCTGATTGCAGGCTGCGCGATGCGGAATGCTTTCTCGTCCCGCATGTATGCCATCTCTCGCAACGACAAAAGCAGAGAAGCGGCACGTATCGGCAAAGTATAGACGCTCTGGCAACAACAAATATTGATTGAGCGCTCAGGATTTCGCGCAGCGTACCCATAGACCTCGAGACCAACACAAGAAAAAATGATGACAACAAGTGTTAGGTCATCGCAAGGAAGCATGAGGATGAGCATTCGAGCGTGCAGGGCAGACGGAATTCCAGCAGAACTGGAGCAACAACAAGCAGCTGACCTTTTTGACGGCTTCGAAGCTGTCGATCTTGATGCGGAGCGCAAGCGTGACCAAACGGAGGTCATGTTTTTGGCCGACCTGGAGTCTGCTGCAAGTACTTTCCAGTCATAGCTTGGCCCGCGGCTGCATTCCTCCAATCTCTCGCCTTTAGCAGTACCTCGGAAAGCTTCTGCCTCTCTTTGGAGACTGTCTTTTCCTGCCCAAATCAGGTCATGCACGGCTTTGGCTGACTGTGTCTCGGGCCTGCAGGAACGAGCCAGCATTGAAGCGACCCCAAAAGCCTATAGATTGCTTAGCTCCTCTTGGCTCCTCCTGCGAACGGCTTCAGTCGAAATGAAAAAGGACGCCGTGACCAAGCATGTCCTGTAGGAAGGCCTCCTTCACCGCCTCTTCCTTGAGGATTTCCATGGCCTTTGTGATAGCTGCCACCTCCTCTCCGCGTGTCTTCTGACGCTGCTCCCACTCCTTCTCGCCATAGCAAATGCTTACAGTATTTGCTTGAAAACAAGTGCGCAAGAGCAGTACCTGCCTTATTCATGGCTGCACACCTCGCCTTCACATCTGCAAGAAACCTGAAGCCACAAGGTTTCTACACTAAAAACAGCCATACTTCAACTGAGCCAACAACTTGGAATCTTCTGCAATTTGGACTTCAAGGTTGGCAATAACCTGCAATGAGCCCGAATCCGCTTTAGCAAATGTATCACAACAGTACCAAGATCTGAGGAAGCTGCGTCCTTGTTGCTTGCTTTGGTCTCAGCGGCATCGGCAATTGCCTCACGCCTTCCTTGCTTCTGTTGCTCAAGCGCCTGCATTGACAGCATGGTCTATGCCAAGTCTACAAAGAAGTTTGTGCAAGTGTGGCCTTCACCTCTGCCTTCTTGTCTTGCAGCAGGCTGTCATGGGACTGGATCCGACGAGTCTCCTGACAAGAATTCGGAAGCTGACTGTTAGTCGCATGTAGCCATGCTGCGCAGCGGCTCACTTCGAGTCCGGTCCTGACTGCGCGCGGCGGTCAGGGTGGCATTGGTATCATTTTTGATGCCATTGAGAACAGTCTCAACCCCCTGCAGCAAAACCAGATCTTGCGTGCACAGGTGGACAAAGTCACTGGCCTCAGCCTTCAATGGTTCACGCCTGTTTACACGCATGATTTGAATAAGTGAGCCAAGACCAAGCCGAGCCCTGCACTGAAGGAATGATTTGCCGTTCATTCCGTGCATCTCCAGGTCCAGGTTCAAGAAATTCTCCACTTGCCGGGAAGGCAGAACTTTTTCTTCGTGGATCTTGTTCCGAAGCACCTATCATCAGGTCGGTCCGCCTATCTTGCTTTTCTGTGAAATATTGGCCGCATGCCGAGAATCCCTAATTTAAGGCCCTAACAGGACCCTCAAGCCAAAGCCCGAAAGCACTAAGCCTGAGGTATTCAATTTCAATGAGGTGTCAGCAATCGCTGGCAGGTCCTGGATATTCCTGGATCACTGACGACTGGGTTCGGGTTTGATTCGGGCTTTAAGTCTAGGTTTGCTGTTGAGTTCCTTGGCGCCCTTCCCAATATATCATAGGCCTGGGTGTACTGCACATCAAGTTCACAGGCTACGAAGGTATGACACGATCTCGCAAGAGTACACGATAGGTCTGCAGGGAAATAATGAAAAAACAACAAGGTGCAACGAAGGATTTATGCTCTTGTATAAGAGAAGGCAGGTTCAATTATTGTGGACTAGACTCAGACTTGCAGAAAGGGCGCGTACTCAGCTTTGCCAAGAAGGGCACAGGCGTGGGTGGGTGGAAGAATCGCCGGCTGTGTCTGCGGAAGTCATTTCCAGACATTGCAAGCATGCTAGCAGCTGTAGTGTCACAACTTCTGTCTTTTTGGTGCGCCTGGATCGGCGTTCCGAAAGTGTTGGGGCAAGTCAGGTAGTGCACAAACGCACACCGTAGCATGACTGCGTCACATACCTGCACCTTGCCTTCCCAGGATCATTCAGATCGAGTCAGTTCTCATGAGGCTCAGGGAGTTGAAGAGTTGTTCTGTAGAGCGCGCGCGGCCGTCTTCAGAGGCTTCTACATCATCCACCTTGCAACCCAGGGATCTGCCATTGTCAACTTCAGCCCGAAGTCAAAGCGTGATGCTGAAGTTTTACCCTGCCCCCGGTGCCTACAGTACCACAAGGCCTTCCATGCTCCCATTGCTCCCAGCCAACTGTTTCCACAGCCATCACCCGGTGGAATTGTTGACCGTGGTGGAAGAACCGTTGTTGGTGTGTGGAAAGTTGGGGACAAGCCTTAGGCGGCAATTGGATCAGAGTGCAACTTGGGAGACGAGCTGGCGTAGGTCCGCAGCCCCAAAAGTTGGTCTTTTCCACAGGCACTCTAGACTCCAGAAGCGTGGTATCTTGTGGGTCTGCCATGTAGGTCCAAGAGCCACTTGTCCGCATGAACCTGTTCCACAGGGATTTGCTCGATCAGAGGCGCTTCTGGATGAATCGGGTCCCTCAAAGCTTTTCCAAGACTTGTCCGCGACCCACCAAAGTTGCTCCAGAACTGTTCCACAATCCGTCAAAGTGAACTTGAGAGCCACAGGCCGGGACGAAAGCTCAATAATGGACAGGAGTGGTGACAGAGGATGTGAAGAGACAGACGACATAAAACCAGAAGAGCAGGTAGCCCAGCCCTCACTGCCCATGAAAAGAACTGCAACCTTCCTACCGAAGCCTTCCGCCGCCCTCCCTGTCCTGCACTGCACGACCACCGCACCCCGTTCTCGCGGCCACCCTCCCTTACCGCCACCAGAGCCGCCACCATATTCCCACGCCGCACCCGCGCCGCAACCCGAACTCGCGGCATCTCGCAGCCAACCCGCGCAGCACCGCGCTGCACCCCATCCTCGCAGCCGCTCCCTACAGCCGCAACACCACCCGCACCGCTCCATACCCCGTCCTTACAGGCATGCGGCCACCCTCCCTATAGCTTTGTATAGCTGCCACCACCACACGCCGCACCCCGTCCCCTCCCCGTCCATATTGCCGCCACCACCACCGCGCCGCACCGCGCCACACCCCGTCCTCGCAGCCACCCTCCCAACAGCCGCCGCCACCACCCACGTCGCAACGCGCCGCACCTCGTCCTCACCTCCTTGCCCACCACTACTAACACCGCGCCGCAAGTCTTGCACACAGTGCTCGGAGGCCTTGACCTCCGCAACGCTCCGCACGCCCCGAAAAGGGAAATCAAACACAAAAGAAAATTGACAATGAGATGGACATGGAGATTGCATAGAGATTTGTAGGGTTCGGGGTTTGGGTTCCACGACTTGGGTTGAGATAGGGGTGGTTCTCAAAATTGGGGGCCCTTTTGTTTATGGAGTATATTCCGGCACCTGATATTTAGGGGAACCAAAACGGGACAGCAATTTCTGGAACTATCCATTGAGAGCTTCAGGTTTCGGGCTTGGGTTTTAGGGCCTAGGGTTGAGGATTTAGATTTCAGGATTTGTGAGTTGTTACAGCTACCACACGCTCCTGACACTTTGTTGGATAACCTTAAGCAGTTCAGGGCAGCGTGCGGGGCGTCTTCAACGACTAGGCTTCGAGTTTTGGAGGCTTAAAGGGGTCCCGCTTTCTTCCCCCAAAATATCATAATCCTTGTTCTATGATGGATTAGCGTACCAGGGTAGCATTGGCACTTGGAGCCACTAAGGAGCACCCAGCGGCACCACACCATATGCCACACGCAACCACCATCCGCAACGGCCCCACCCTCCGCAACCAACCTCCCTGGATGCCGAAGACTCGGAGGCCTTTACCCATCTCAAGAAGAACCCAACCCCGGAGGGTTTTTTGGGAAAAAAACCCTCCAAGATCTCTCCAAGACTGCAAGAGTTCCCCCAAGATCCCGCCAAGATCCCCTCAAGATCCCCCAAGATCCCCTCAAGATCCCCCAAGATCCCCAAGATCCCTCCAAAATCCAAGATCCTTCAGGATCCCCCAAGATCACCCCAAGGTCCCCCCAAGAATCTGGCCAGAAAGGCCCTCCGAGCTAACACAGCAAAATCCAGCCACTGGTGCAGGTTAGCTCAAATCACAAAACCAGGCAAAATTCCGCGCCAACCCAACCCCCCCGCAAGCTCACATTGTGAGGTATTAAACGAAGCTCCCTTCCGGGGTGCTTTCGTGATAACATGTGACACATGGTTCACAATTTTTCCCGGAAGCCAACCAAGCTTCCCACAATACTATACTTCCCAACCCAGCAAAGTTTTCGCTCAATGCTTTCCTCACGTGCACACTACTTCAGCCTGGCTAGCAAGACTTCCAGCCTGCTGGTACTTCGAAAGCAAGCTTCCTGCCTCGAGTAGGAAGGATAGCAAGCATATTCTCAAGAGGAAGCGGTGTGTGTGATAAGACGGTCACTTCTTCATTGTTGTCTTCCTGCAGCTCGTCGCATTCCGTATGGATGCCACGCTGGATTGGCAAGGGTCGGCGAACGCAGCTTGAAACGAAAAGCTGAGGTGCATGCCACCTTTTTGGATGCCTCATCGATCTCATTGATAAGACCCACCAGACGCGCCTCTTCCCTGGCAAGCTTTAGACTTGGTTGCTACACATATGCGAAGCAATCCATAGAAATGAGGAAAGCAAGACAGACAAGCTCAGACGGTTCCAACGTTCTAGGGCTGTGGCTTTTCAAATGCCTCACGCTGGCCGCGGCGCATGTCTTCTGCAGATGCCATTGTTGCCTAGAGCAGCTGCTCGCGTCTATGAGCAAAAATGGGCATCACATCTGCGGCCTCCGCATCTGCAACATCCTGTTCAGTGCACTGCTTACATCGGTTCACAAGTCAAAAATCCTTCGAGCCTTGGACATCTGCTCAGACTCCGCACTCCAGCGCTTACTGTCAGCCGCGAGCCTGGCATGGTGACATGCGCAACTGCTGCCCTCTGCTGCTGCTGGTGCTGGTGCTGGTGCTGGTGCTGCGCATAACCGTCCTGTTGTTCGTGCTGGTCAAGGCCGCAATTCTACTCCGGCTGCTCGAAACCTCGACGTAAATTGATCAAAGCAAGACTTCTGGCATGAACGCATGCGTTCACCATCTTTCACCCTCAAGCTGCAGGAAGGGAACTGAGGATTCCTTGGCATAGATGTTAGAATTGCACCAGCAAGCCTCGTGGTCTCACGCCCACCATGGTCTCTGACAAGAAACTGCTCGTGGCCGTTGCCTGCTTGTCATGCACAGCTTCATCGCGCTCCGCGTCTTGGTTCATTTCTTCTTGCATCGCTTGCAAGAGCTCTCTCACCTGCACGTCTGCAAGCTGTCTCTGCTTCCTAGTTGCGTTGTACTCCTTGTATTGCATTGCCTGCGATGGGTCTTGATTACTGTCGCTGCGCAATTGACAGAAGAGGCCTTCTGCACTGGAGCTCTTGCGGAGGTCTTGAATGTGATTGCATCCACGCAATCATGGATGGCAAACGCCAAGAAGGCTCCAAGCAGTTTCCCCATGGGGGCCATGTCTTCATTCAGCCGGGTGCCTTTAAAGGCACTGAGCCACCAAGGCCAGCATGCGTTCCCAAGCAAATACATGCTTTGTACAACCGTTGCGCATTCCACAGCACAATGCTCCGTTTTGTGAAGCTTTTGCCTTTCCCTCTTTTGACGGTCTGGCAGTCCCTGCTTGGACCCTGTCTTTGGGTATCTTGCGTCTCCACAACGCCGCAGTTCGCAGCAAAGCTTCGGTTTTCGCAGCTCTAGCTGGGAACGCTCTGAGACTTGCACAATTGAGCAGCCTCTTGCCTCAAACGAAACCATTCCGAAATGTGCGGCCCTGGATTGACCACACCTTTGATCAGAGCAAACAGGCAAGAGGCAATTTCACACATTGCTTTGGCTCCAACACTCCTTCCATGCAAGACCGCTGTCTGTGGCTGACGAGTCTTGGTATCATCCCAATTCTCTTCATGGTATGCTTCAGGCAAGCGTGTAGGCGTGTAATCCAGAGTCCAGAGTATCGGAAGATCGATTTTCTACAGATCAGGTGCGCCGAAGATAAACTGGTCTGTGATGCGGAAATTGTCTATGTCTGCTGTGTCTAAAAACTTGTACGAAAACATGTCCTTCTGAGCCTGTACTGACATCGTGATGTCTCTGGTTTCTCACAGCACTTGTCAACAAACAACACATGAACGCTAGCGACTGCTAGTGCAAGCTCTGGATAGTGACAAAGCTGCCTGTGGAAGGAAGCCAGCACGGCCCTCCAACAGCGTATACCGCCAACGGCACGACATCACAGGAACAGCAGAAAACAGTAACAAAAAAAATGTCGTTGCAATAGCCGTGCCGTGACAAATGCCGTTCTTGAATGAGGTCACTTTGCCTGTTCGTATACATACGTCTTGACTGGTATGAAGAGCCAGTTATGCCAACGTCCGCCCACACACCTTTTGCCAACATGGAAAGTCTGTGTAAAGTCTGGCTGGTAACTTACTTCAAGAGGGTTGTAGAAACTCCATCGGAAGTTCTGAAAACAGTTTGGTTCTTGTGTTGTCTGAGCTGTAGCTGACGAACTCTTCATTTGCTTTCTGAATAACTCTCCCATTTGCGGTAGCTCTGTGGAAAAGTGTGTTATTCATTGCCAAGATTCTCCGTAATATCTGAGCTAAGGAGCATGTACACACTTTTGCATAGCTCGCGTTAAGTGAACTGTCTCGAAACCGTATAACAGTCTCTTCTTGACGACAGCGTCATATCATGTCGTTATTTTCATGTTGAATGTCCATAGCAGCGCGATTGGGTGTCTCGAGTATGTTGCTTCATCAACTCTAGCTACTCGCATGCCATCGGCTAACTAGCCTCGCCATTCATTGCAGTGTAACAGCAACAACAACAACATCAACATCAACATCCCCAACAACATCATGAAGGAAGTATCCGATGTCACGTAGCCTGCGTGAGCTTGCGTGAGCTTGTTTCGCCTTGTCCAGTGAAGGGTAGTGGACAGAGTGGTTCTAGTCTTTAGTGCTTGGTTGAAGGGGGTTCTCGCTCTTCGAAGATGAAGATTTGTTTGCAAGCAAATCTCAGGTCCCAAGATCCCATCTCCACGATCGTGAAACATGTCGATTTCCGCATCATTTCTGTAGGCCTTGCAAAACTGAAAACTACGTGTCGACAAACATGTCAGTCCAGAATGAACATGTCCAAATTTGGCAAGATGACTGCAAGCGGGCACATGTATCTGCAAAAAGTCCATCTACACGTCCGCACATGGAACTGCAACATGTTTGTCTTCAGCACACTGTAACATGTCTGTCTGCACCGAACTGCATCCAGAATGCAAGCACTAGAAAATGTCAGTAATACCGTATGTAGTAATTACAAGCACTAGTCGCCGAAGCAACAAAGGATTGCACCGCTTGGTAAAAGATACCACTTGTCACTTGGCAGGTACGTCAGGGTGATCAGCCCTGATATCCAAATTTGATGTGGCCACTTCGTTGGACCATCGCACACACTAAATGATGGTCCCCCTTGCTTTCCGGAAAAGATATGACAAAGTCAGCTCACCCGAAAAGATCATGAGGCATGTACAGGGCTTTCCGTATGACATGTTGAGAATGCTCTCAAGCCTGCAAACAACTCCTAGATTTCAGTCAGAGGTGAGTAGCAGCAACAACAACAACAACAACAACAACAAAGTCGCTTCTCAAGCCATAACTTGTTCCTGTGTTGCGCATCGGTGGCGATGAACAAGGTATCGTCCGCGTACTTGCTCTATCAAAATCCACTCCTTAATGGTGCGCATTCCTACTTGTAGTACTGGTATATCATACAAGTACCAACATCATCACGGGTCAATACAGACATGACTAATACAAACAGATGTGCAGACAGAGCGCGGCCTTGACGCATTCTGCAACTTTGAACCTTGTCGCTCGACTTGCCATATTCGCTGAAGCATGGGCGCCCATGACGGTCCAGGAATGTCGATAAAGTGTTGGTAAGCACATAGATGGTTGAAAGTAACGGCCATCCAGTCATGGTCTATTCTATCCAATTATCCATTGCCTTCCCCGGTTTGAGACCCAGCTCAATCTGGACCGTTTCGTAATCCAACACATGTAAAGTCTGTAGATGCAATTTAAAACAGCAGTTGGTCTGTAGCTGGCTCGACGGCAAGTCTATACGGGATGTATGGCCTGTTTCGTAAATAGGAACAACACGTGCCGAACATGCATTGCTGGGGACTGATTTCAAGCACCAGCATTAACGGAGCGCGCGCACTCTTTCCATCCATCCACTTAGGCAACTCCTTATCTCTAGATACCTAGTCCATCGGGTCCTGGTCGTTTGTTACTTTGTTCGTTCCTCTAGAAAGAATTTACCTCGAAGGAAGCCTCTACATCCTTTTGGCTGTTCCTCCCTTTGGATCTGCGAAAAGTGTTGAAACGAAGCGCCTCTCGTGCCTCTTTGTGTGTTGCCTCCCGCTTTTTGCTTTCTGCGTTGCGTTGCTCCCCTTACTTCCTGCTTCTCTTTTCTGCCTGGCGTTACGTGTCCTGATTATGCCTTCCGCTGTGTCTCAAGATGTTATAGGCTGTTCTTGCAGGGGCTTGTATACCGGCAAATTTTCGATGCCCCATGGAAAAAAGCGGTTGGCACAGCATGCCAAGAAAGACTCTCTTGCGGGATGTCCCCAACAGTCGGCCAAGCTTTCCTGGAGCTGAGTCTCAAACACCCAGTTGCTTGCGACGCTTCTCCAGCAAAGCTAGAGTATCCTCGACAAAGGTGTTCATCCATGCTCTCAGAAATGCAACAGAAGATGCAATGCCTGCACATGGTGCAAAGATTTTCAACAGCATCCGCCTTACCCACAAGGCGGTCGGTCATCAGTGGGATGGGAGGAACATGAACCAAAGGCTGGCAGGTGTCAGCACTTCTTGTCCACTGCTGCGAAACAGCAAAAATAGCATGCAGGGCTGACCGGTGGAATAGGGCGTCCTTGTATCACCTGCACCAAGAGACACACCGCAAGCATAAGCCACCTCCTTGCCAAGTGGCCGACTGCATCTTCAAAAGGTTCCCACCACTCTGCCTGCAATTTGCGGTCAGGCAGGCAAGCCCTCCCACGTGGCATTTGGAACCCATGCACCTTCTGGTGCACCGGATTCTCCGAGGCCACACAGACGACGGGGATGTGGCGCTCATGAAGCCGAGCAACCTGAGCCCAAAAGCATCTGCTCTGCATCACCGTGGCATGGTCCTGCCTCATGCACGAGCCCGCCAAAGTGAAGCCTCTTTGGACATAGGCTGACAGTCCCAAGTGAATATTCAAGCGAAGCGCAAAGGATTTAGCTTACCTCGGATGTCGGAAACCAGCGATGCCGCACATGGGCGGCCTCATTCCGGCGGGCTTCAGGCTCAGCAGGCGCTGCACAGCAGTGCAGCAGAGCCCGCTCCCGGTTTCTAGCGCACTGTTTCCCGTCACTGTTGATCAGGGGTCTAGAACATGACCACGATGCTTTCACGTCCCTTACGTGCCCTGACCGAGAGCTCCGCAGTACGACTGCATCAGCACCATGGGAAGAAGCCCATGCGAACGCCCGATCCAGAGCTGCGATCACCGCATCGCGGTCCCTGCGACCAACATCGTAAAACATTGATCTGCGCCTATGTTCCGCTGCAGAGATCAAGTGCCGAGCGCTTGTTGAGCATAAATCTCCTGATCCATTCACCAGTTACTGTACACTGTACACCAAGTGGAATAAGTGGAAAGAGAACACCGCAGCATTTGAAACAAAACTGTCCTGCTCCCCAATCTGCGGGTGGGCAGGTAGGCCGAACCTTGCATCACTAAGGCTTGGCTGTGAGGATGTAGTGCAAGCTAACGCGCGTTGGGTGCACCAAGCGATGTCCACTTGCGGAGGTCGGTCAACCCATGGCCTCAACTGTTGGCCATGTAGCCACCACGACTGCGCTTGCAAAGAACTCCAAAGACTCCTGCGCTCCATGCTTCAGCGGGCCACGCAAGATGCCCACCCCAGAAGTGTACACGACGCTGCCCTGGCAGACACAACGGATTCGAAAAAGTTACGTGACCACGGCGGCCTGTTTGATAGCTTCATCAGGCGGAATGGAGAGGTCTCTCGCCAAACGCTCGAAGGCTTCGAAATAGGTCGTTCGGAGGAAGATTTGGTCCTTCGGCATTGTTGGGAAAAATCAGCAAGTCATTTCGCATTCATCTTCACTAGCATCAAGCAAAGCATGGAAATTGAACCTATCATGGTTTCTATCGCCTCCCTTCAAAGTGGCTTTCAGCAAGTGGCTCATACAGCCAAATCCTTAAGACCCTATGGGGCCAGCACGAACATCCCAAAGTCCATGGCAGCGCGACTATGGAAGCAACAGCATTCAAATGCTCGAAACAAGGATACTGGACTCAGCAAAGACAGGAGTATTTCAGGCAAGCCGGTGTTTAGGACAAAGCGAGATGAATGATTTGAGGGCTTCGCGCCCGGTTCAATGAAAAACAACGTGCTCTACTAGACGGAAAGGTTTGTCTAAGCGCAAAAAATCGAGGTAATCAATAGTGTCACGACTGCTGTAGTCCTCGTAGATGTGGTTGTAAGTGCGTTGTCGGCTTCGCGGGGCTTCGAGTGGTGTGCACCTGCGCCATTCCGGCAGGCAGCGAACCCAGACACGATTCAACAGGATGTTTCCCAGTCGCTGCGGCTGTGGCATGCTGCATCCTATCTTTTCCGTTGCAGTGTTGGCAATGCAGGTGCCTGAGCACCGCCACACGCCGGCACTGCGGCAATCTTGCGAGTTGCAGAGCCACGTCCAACGGGTCACAGCCTACAGCAAAATTGGGTAGCTCAGGCTCTGCGTGAAGTGCCAGAACACGACGATTGGGCAGCAGGCGTTCGCAGAAAAGATGCTGCTTCTGGCCTGAGGCCTGCATACAAGGTAGCATCACACAGTTGAAGTCGGGAAATGGAGAGGGCTACTTCACGTATGGACATCACGGCACCACCTTCATTGTGCTCAGCGATGGCATGCTAGTGGGAGGATGCACGCACGAAATTGGTCTAACCAAATGTCCGCACTCCACCTGCCAGCAGGTGAGACAAACCGCGACTCCAGCCAAGCCAGTCAACGCATGTCAATGCTGAAGGCCTTGCTTTGCCCGAGTCCTTGCAAAGCCGACAGCCACAAAAGCCATGCATGGCCTTCTGAGCAGACTCGGAGATGTAGCAACCCTTCAGGCATGCCTGCACACAGTGCATCAATTTCAGACGGGATGAGCTTCAACACCTTGATTCTAGTGAAAGCGAGATCTGCGATCTCCCCATCTGGCTAGCACTCACTCGCTGCAGTTCTCTTGTTTTGGTAAGCGCCGTCAATTATGGCTGATTGCATGTACAAACCCAGCAGGCTGCAAGTGAGGCTTTGTAGTCCGCAATCGTCAAGGCCAGAAACCACATCTGGATCGGTAGAGAGTAATGGTAGATATCATTCAAAAGCTTCTCTTGCGCATAGCAACGTCACAATGATGGCGCCCGTCGTTGAGAGATAACACAAACTCTTGTGGCCCAAACGTTGGGAAGCTGACAACCGGGATGAGAGCACCTTTGGGACTCTAGTTCTTCTGATAATCCTAGCGAAGGGGATTTTGCTGATGAACATGCTTGGAAGCTCAGCCTTCTGACAACATCGCCGCGCTGGGCAGCGATGCAACTGGACGGATCCCATCATGGCAAGCATTCAGCGTCCCCTGTTTCAAAGCTCGAGCTTTGTTTATGGTGGCAAGAACCTGGCATTCCCATCACCAGGCGGGGATTACACAAACACATGCACGTGGCTCCATTACCCACTATGGCCATCCGATCTGGGATTACACCTTAGAAATTGTCAGCTTAGCGTCAAAGGTCTCATGATGCAGGATGTGGTCGTGATCTGCTTTCTTGCAGCTGTGGAATGGCAATTGTATTCTAGAGTCGCGAGCCTTTTCCCAATGCAATCTAGAAGGATTGCGCATCATGGACAGCAACCGTAGGCAAGGACGTCTAAGGGTAGGTTGTGAAATCCCCTTCTTCTTCTACTGCCTATGCCAACCCCCTAGAGGGCTGGCTGGGGCTACACCCCATAGCCGCGTACGGGTTCGTTGTCTGGTCGGTACCAGCGAGGACCGGGATACTGCAAATAGGATTCGCCCAATCAACCCCAAGTAAAACACCACACACCCTCAAAGCAAAGATCAATTGCCTCTGGGGTTCACCTATCAGCTTCTCCCCTACTCTGGCTGGCTGTGAAACCCTGGTCATGCGTTTCCCCTCCCCTGCAAGTTCAATCCCCTCTCATTCTCTCTCTGAGGCTGTAGATGAGGTGTAGATGAGGTGGATGAATGTCGGCTTTGTGTCTTGCGATACAACAGCCGTCTACATGCAGATGCCTGTGCAGTGCCCAGGAAAATGGCCGTGGCAGCCAGGGAGCGCTGCGACTCGGCTTCCTCGCAACATCAAGAACTCTCAGGAATTCGTCTGCAGTCGGCCTTACCTTGGTTTCAAGGCTGCTTGCAACCCATCTTGGATCCAGCCTGCCATTGGTTGACACATCAGTTGGAGCTTGGGGAGGTGATACGAGCATCGCAGCAATTCGCAGCATCTCGCAATTCCAACACTAATCGAGCAGGTGGATCTGACGCAAATCATCTCGATCCAGATTGAGAGCTTGCTGAACTTTCTGCAGCCTGAGGAGCACATTGAAGGAGTTTTAAGCCTGGAGCTGGGAAGCTTTCAGAAAGGCAGCGCCATGTGTCCAAGACTGCGACTCTTCTTGCAGTCGGGGTGCTCGAAGAGCCTGGCGCAATGAGATTAGGCCACGACACCCCCAAACGAGCACGAAAATGCCTGGCTGATGCTAGGACCTGTCAGCTGCAGGATTTGTAGACACGACTTGGGGAGAGATTTCGCTCCTGAATGCTCCATGCCGTGGAAGACACCGGCTAAGGCCTGCGACTTGGTCCCATAATCTGCTGGTCAGGAGGTCAGGAGGTCAGGCTTTGGCAAAGCCGGAAGACCCTCTGAAGCTTAGAAGCGGACACGCCGCTGCGTCTGGGTCATGATGAAATCTCATGCATCAGTGCATCAGGATCCTGTAAATCATTGTAAACCTACTGCACCGCACAAGAATTCTTCCTGTGATGCACTTGTCGAACTTGGTTGTGGACTGCTGAATTGATGCACGTGGGCCGCGTGTACTTAATCAGGTTTGAGGGTTGAATAACAACCGGGGAGGCGTGACATCACAAACACAGGTTGATGCTTTCACATGTGGGGTAGATGGCATGCACATGGAGCTGATGCACACAGCCAAGCAGCTTCAATATGCTTCGATCACGCTTTTCCCCGAGCGATCACGACTGCCCCCGGCCGTAGTCGAAGTCCCCAACCCCCAAGTTGATGAAACACAGTTACGAGGGTGCTGGCTGCATTGCGCTAAGTATTACACGCTGACTTCACCTTGTTTTTTCATGAACAAAGTGATGCGTTTCTGCTTCTTTTGCGGCTTTTGCAGCCTGGGAGGTGGCGTCCTGGTGACAAGTGCTTTAGCAGCAGCCCTTCTGAAGCAGTCTGCAGGATTCTGCAAGCCTCATGACTTCTGGCAACACCAGCTCCACGTCTGGTATCTGCGGCTTGTGCTTCTCGGATATCTTAGGCCTCCGCTCGAGAAGTTTGAGGTGAAACTCATGGACAGCTTCCCTCCTGCTTACGGCGTATATGCAGAGCAAATGCTCGTAACTTGCCGGCCTGCTGCTCGCCTCCTCGAAGTGTCAACTTTAGTCCACACTAAGTGATGACAGTCTAATTGTCCTGAATCTGTCTGGCCTTCTTGTCCTTGGATAGGGTTTGCTTCTCCTACATCAGGAGCCTACTTGGCAAGAGCTTGTGCAAGCCTGCGGCAGTCCTCAACAAAAATCGCTCGCCACCTCTGTATAATCGGCGTCACCTAGAGCATCCGTAACCAGCCTTCGTGCGTGGCTTCATGCTACCTTTCACGAGCCTTGCTCTTGATGCTGGGAAACTTGCTGGCCCTCAGCGCAACGTCTACTCTGTGCTTCCCAAAGGTCAGTGCCCAAGGCCACAACGACTCGCGTAGCACCTTCGGAATGAGGGTCCTGAGAATGAGGAGCGCTTAGGCGCATGCCGCATGCACACTGCAGAGTCCTGCGCAGCAGCATACCGGTGACCTTGAGCGACTCTAGTTGCGGCACCAACTCCTCCAACGTGGCCTGCTCAATCAAGACGGCACCGTACACGAAAGCGTTCCTCTCTTCGTCTCTTTGCCCAGGCCTGATTTGCTTCCTTGAGCGCCTGTTGCACTGTAGCGCAAGTTCAGGCACATGCGCACAAGCCCTGGCTGGCAGAATCCGACATGGATGCACTCGCCGCAAACAACCTTGCCCGCATTGATCTACTTTCTGCACACAGCTTGCGCTCCAGCATCCATTCCCTTTTCATTTGGGCTACATGAAGGCAGCCCGAAAATCACAGCCTCAACGAGCTTCTGAGCCTTTGCCAGATTCTGGGCATCATAGGCATCTTGCACTGCCTCGGCAATATTCAGCAATGCTGTCAGTGGCAAGCGCTTGCAATGGCATAACCCACAAAGCCGCTTTCTGGGCCAGCAGCTTTGCATTGCGCGAGCATGGGACCTGAGCCATGCGACAAGCACAAAGGCACCCTGTACTCAGCCGGCAGTTCTCAACCTCGGCACCGTGCCGGTACGCAGACTTTTCTGCTTCACTTTCCGCGCAATGGCCTGTCCGGTCGCAGAGCCAAGAAAATCGCAGAGAAGAAGCATGGATTAGCATGGTCAATCATGATACTAGACGCTTTCAAGATGCCAACACTCCAAACCTGCAGGTTCCCTTGCAAACTCACACCGGATCAGGAAAGCCCATCCTTCACAGGAATATTACGCGACACAACTTGACCTCACCTTCTTGGCGTTGGACTCCCATTTGCCGTTCAGGCCCTGTCGTGTGTCAAAAGTGGTCTCAATGCTCTTTGCGGGAGTTCATCAACCTGGCGGTACTTCGCCAGGGCCGCACGACGGCGCCGGGTCGCCTCCACTTCAGAAAGCTAAGCAACCTCAAGCAACCAAATTCGCAGCCAAGTCCAAAAAGGGGGAGCTCGTTCTGAAACCCAGGTCTTGCCTCGCTTTCCCAGCGCTTGCACTTCTTTAAAGGCATGTGCCCTCCGCTGGTTTGGCCAGCTCGCAGAGTCAAGAATCAAAGGGCCGTCCGAAAATGCGGCATTGGCTGAGCAGCTGAACAGCAGTACACACGATCCTAGCAACGGCACTATGCACAAGAACCCTGGCCACAAGTTACACAAGCAGTATCATGGTGCTCGAAAACTCCGAGACACTTACTCGTCCAAATGTCAGCTTGGGCAGAAACATTCGGCGCATGCCACATAGAGCCAATACTGCGGGCACCGCGCATTTGCAGCAGGTCGCACAGCGTTGACCATCTCATCTTGCTCTGGCAGCACTGACGGACGCCTGTGACAGGATGTTGTTTTGCAGAGCCGCCCATGTGCGAAGAGAAGTGTCTGAGACGGATTGCTGTGCAGATCAACTATCAACCAAAGCCACCAACTGCTAAAGTTGATTGATAATTCATGAGAGAAAACCGTTGATTTTGCACTAGCAGCTACAATCAGGTGAAACATCTCCGTCCCAAGATCGTCGTTGTGCCATAACACTGCCTCTTCCAGATTTCAACAACATCTCGGAAATGGCAATGATACTTCTTGCCAGGAGGTAAACAGCTAAACGCTGGACACACACGCACACAGAGAGACACACAGACAAAGCACCCAAAAGCTGCTGGCCTCTGTGAATGGTGTCCTGACAAAAGTCTCAGATCTTCCCTCCAGCCTACCTCCACTTGTCAACAGTTTTCCGCGCAGGCCCCAGCAGCTTGGACTGAGCATCTTGCCAGCCCAAGCAGCGTTTGCTTGCTGGGGTCTGTGAGCTGGCTAAGGTTACCCCGCAATTCAAACAAAGAATGCCCCAACCATACCCAACCAACCTGAACCCAAACATGTGTTAGTTCTGTGTTGGGGGCTCGTCCCGACAGCTTAGAACAGTGCTTGGGATGGCTTGGGACCGGGGCCGCGAGGCAGAAAAGATGCGGATGTGGGCTCGTGTGAAAAACCCTATGGCTCCCCTTCCTATCCTATCTTAAACCTTATCGTTTTTTCTAGTGCTCATCATTTTGCAGGGCCGGCCTACCAGAACCGTCTAGTATCACTGGAATTACAAACCTTATTGTTTTTTGTTTATTGGTTATCGTTTTGCAAGGGATGCAACAAATAGGACCGCTCATGTATGAATTCTGACAGCGGGGTTATTACCCAGGCCCATGTGGAACTGGGCTTGCGGGACCGCAAGGCCACCTAGAGGTTTAGAGCACTGCACTGGCTCGGGAGGACAAAAATGGCTTGGTGAGGGTGTGGCAGGGTCAGCCGTGCTCATACAACATCGTTTCATGATCGTCTCTGCCAGCAGTTTGTGAGTGTTGTTTAACGTCTGCTAGTCCGCATGAAGCATGGATAGAAACGTGCCCATGCCCTCTACATCCATTTACCAACACTTTCCCACACACCATCAGCATCTGAGCATGCCGCATGTCAGCAAGAGTCCTCGCTGCACGCCTTCACGTAGCCAATTCGCGACTCGAGCACTGGAGGCGAATGCTTCAGCTCTGGATTGGCGACTCGGGTGAATTGCGTATCCTGAGTGTCCAGTCGGCCCAGCAGCAGGAGGACTGCATCATTGCCACCCCATTGGCCTATCAGCACAACGGGACAACAAGCAAGCTGAACGAGCAAAAGGGCTCCCCCAACAGCCGTTGCTGTACATGTCAATGGCCCCGCCAGACAAGCGAAGGCTTCATATCTAAGAACGATATCCTCCAGCAAGCCCATCTGCCATGCATACCACTCGTAAGGTTGACAGGCTGGGGCGTTGTGCAGAAACAGGGCTCGCGCGAGTTCAGCCTCGCGAAGCAGACCGCAAACGCAGGGAGAAAAATCGCTCTCGCGCCGGCATGGAGGCGTTGGACACAGCTCAGCTGTACAGCGGCTGTTCTCTCTCTGCATCGGGCAGCGGGCGGCATAATGCATCCCCGAGGTGACGGATTCTGCCAGGACTGCTGCACCAGCGCCCAGCACGGCAAGAGACACCAGCACGAAAAAAGGAATTATTACAGAACATGATGCGTTTGACTTTCTTCCACCAAGCAAGCATCGCATAGGCATCGCAACGAATACAAGACTGGCCGCTGGCCAGGCAGAAGCCCATAAGGGCACACAGTCCCTGCATGACCAGCCCAGGCAATCCCTGTCATGTAGGTTTGTACATGGAGAAACTACTTCTCGGCAGGGTGACCAGCGGTCTACAAGTATGCCACCAGAGACCAGGCACAGCTCTAAGAAGCTGAGCAGAACCAAAACACACCAAAGCCGCCGAAGCGATTGAAAATCTTTCGTCACAATAGGCGATCTGCTGCTGGTAGGCTCGCTGGACAACGGGCTGTTCTTCGAGCTCGTTTCTCCGCAGTCTGTCTCACCTGAAAACCAAACGGGCTTCATCTCAACGGTGACGTGCTGCAGGATCTTTGGCGCCGCATGCGCTGCTCTGTCTGTACCTTGAGGGCCAAACTCACCAGAATCTCCTCGGCGACCGATCACGGAGGGCTCAGGTCCCTGGGTACCTTGCAGCACAGATCGCTGCATTGGCTCATCGCGCTGCTGGCCAGATGTCAATTGCTCTTGAGCGGTAGCCGGCAGAGGCTCTTCGGTAGCCACGTTCTTCGGACTGCTTGCCGCTTCACGGCGCTGATTTGGCTCACGCATTATGGAAGGTTCTGGCTCAGGAATAACCAGGTCTCGGAGTCTGCTTGCGATGGCTCTAAATTTTTCTTGGCCTTGGTCTCCATGTCTGCCTTGACAGAGCACTGCCTCTTGAGGCTGCGTGCGCGCGGTAGACCTGTGGATATGCATTAAAGGCAGGGGAGACTCAACAAAAAGGGGAATGGCCTAAAGTCGCTGAAAGAAGCACAGCTTTGCAGGTTGACACGGCCTGTCTGTCGAGGTGGAGCTTGTGTCCACTGAAGATGAATCAGATTGTTCAGTGCTCTCAGAAACGTGGTCCTGCTGCCATCTGATTTGGCGGTTCATGAGCACTACCGCACACCAACAACAATACCAAGTCAGACACATGATACACAATGTACAAGCATTCAAGAAGGCACTATAAAAGAGCTTCTGAAGAAATCACTAGCTCCTCCGCTATACAAGCAACCTCCGCTCCTCTGACCTTCCTGTGCTCAGTGGTTGAGCACCATGGGAAGCAGCTTCACAATCAGAATGATCACCTATGCCAGTGACTTCCAAGCAGTTGTTTCTTCAACTTAGTCGGTGGCCCAGGGATCCCACCTTCGACCATCCCTGTACGGCCCAGAAGGTGCTAGAGGCATATCGCGGCCGTTAAGTTGTATAGCGTTGCTGATTTGGCAGTTACCGTTGCAGTAGATAGCGCATGTAACACATGGCCTCCGTTGCATCCTCCATAAAGCTGCTCTTGGTCTGCGGCTTGCTATGACAGCTTAAAGGCGCTAATACCCGGACAGGATCAACTGTGCATCACCTTTCCTAGCATTCTGCATGTCTTTGCCGATGCTTTTGGCTGAGTCTTTTTACAGGCAGGCTGTAACATAAGAGCTGAAACTAAAGCAAATTAGAAACTTGTTGGGCAGGTGCAAACATGTGAGACATTGACCGTGAGCAAGATGTCGCTCACCACAAACACAGATTCGCAAGCCTGGCCAAGGCCACGCCGCATACAGACAGAATGCATCCTTGCGCTGCCAAGAACGTCAGCCATCTAGTGGCACTGACACCCAGATCTTTCATGAAGCTGTAGGGCCAGCGACCTGTTCTGCAATGATTGAAGTGTATAGCGACTACAAAGACGGTCACATAAATAAAGTGAAGGCAAACGAGCCCAAACGTGGAAGGCATGGTGGCACGCAGTGTGTCTCCATGCTTCAGCATGATATCAAAGACTGCCACAATCATGGGCAAGATGTGACGCATGCAGTCAATAAAACCGAAGCGCACTCCACGCGCGGCCCATACCTGACATTGCTTTTCGTGATCCGGATGGCTGAACACTAAATTGAAGTACTGGATGGTCACGAACACGCCTGATGCTCCAACCAGAGGCGATGCAGCGTAGCTTCCACAAGCCAAACGTCCGCTCACAGAAGGAGCCATGACAGAAATTATAGCGTGAACCGCTAAAGCTCCAATTGTTTGATGTGTCAAGTAAACCCACCTGCCCAAGGGTCCATATGTTACGAGAAAATCATCGTCCGCTTCTTTTGTTGCCCTGGGCAAGGCATACAATTCAACATATAGATTGAATAACGCAAGGATTGCAACAACAACCTGCGCGGAGAACACAAGAGCAGGCGGTGCTGGAACTGATGGATCTGTTCCATGTCCCAGCGCATACAGCATGACCATGTAGATCACCGAGAGGAAGCAGACTCCAATGTGGTCAAGGTGTCTCGTGTGCCAGTGCTGCCTTTCCTCCTCGTGGTCATACTTTCCAGTTGGACATCTGAGCAGCTGGCGCAGAAGCCCGGCTCTGGCCGCGGGGTGTCGAGACATCTAAAAAGGTTCCTATCTACGAAGGCATAGCTCTGAACAGCTTGACTGGAAAGCGGCCTCTGTAAGGCTGCAGAAGGTGAAGCCGTGTACAAGCTCTGCTAGACTGGCTTGCGTTGAACGGGAATCAGTTGTCCTTTTTCATGCAGCGACATGCATATTCATCTGTACACAGTTGCCTGCTTTAATTGGAGCAGTAACATGCGGGGACACATATTCAGCAACTGTTGGACCTGCTCGACATGAAAACACCGAGTCTCAGCAAGCGCATGTCATGCTTCCGCAAATTAGGAAGGGCTTGGCAGGCATGAATTGGCATGCATGTGCCCAGGTTCCACTAAGCTTGACTCAATGTCATGCAAAAATGGCAGGACTCAGACTCAGCTCAGCAGATGGCAACGATTAGATCGAGCTGGAGTTTGCACGTTCGTCGTGAGCCTGAGCTCGCAAGTGGTTGAGGTTCAACACAGGTTAGAAAATAGTTCAGCGCTCTTCACTTCCCAGCGCATGTTCACGGCCTTACTGGTTCTGATGGCTAAGTCCCGGACATGCGGGCTAATGTTGACCCAGAGCATGGGGAGGAAGGGAAGCATTCTTGCGGAAGAGCCTTCGTTGAGCAGGGGGCAAGAACAAAAGAATTGTTAGTCGCAGTTGCTTTCTTTCCTTGATTCCAAAGTGACTGCAATCCCCGGACGCTGTTCACTCGCAGCAGCTATCGTGGTCACACGGCCGTATGATCACTGTTGCTTAGGAGCCCTTCAGGGATGTGCTGTATGATATCTCGATTTAAAATGTCCAGAATATATTGTGAATGATACGACTGCTAACATTCCCTGCTAGGTGGAGAGCCGTACAAGCACCTGGCGGTCACGTTCGCTTTTTGTTATGTTTTTTTTGTTTTTCCCCGAGCTCTTGTTGCTCTGCTTTGCTTTGCGATGCTCTGCTTGCCTCTCAGGGTCGGTTGCTCAACTGCCCCCACACATCTGAAAACAGTTGTCGGCCCAAACAATTCCAACAGATACCCCAACCTTGGCCCCCCCTTCCACCCGGCTGCAAGAGAGCATCCCCACATCGAGTCGCAGTGCGACGCATTTCATGACAGCAGGACATTGTTAGAACGTGCTCCCACACAACCACCCCTGTCCCAGGCGGCTCCAAGTTCCACACACAAACACTGAAGCATGAAATCTGCAACGCACAAACTGCAGTCGTTGAAGAAACCGTTTTTGCTTAGGTTGCAAGCTTGCGCTGCAGATGTTTGTGTTTGTGTACAACATGACGTATCTCTAATTGGGGGGTATCTATGTACGTCGCGTGAACCAGAAAAAATTCAATACCGCAGCCTTGGTAGGATTTCGCCTTTGATAGCACGTTATAGGAGAGCTCTGCAATTCCCGGCTTGCACTGGGTTCTGCTGGGGACCTGGGGTGCCGGAAATATGGCTTCACCTCTTGAAGGCATTTTCATGCTTGCAAAGAAACCCCGTCAATCGGCCATTGTCGACCACGTGCCATATTACTTATCGCTGGTTTCTGGTTATGCAATGATGCCTGTCAACGAAGAAAACAGCCCGGCAGGTCCCATGCTATAACATGCCACATGTACCCAGGCCCCTGTTTCTCTTTATCTTCGTCGGTATTAAGGGAATGCTACTACTCCCCAAAAGTACACCCCAGCCCACGCAGACCCGCAGAGTCACGAGCCGGTACCCAGGTAGGCCCGACATACCACGCGCACGCAGGGCATCTAACTGACCACGATCCTCGACGCTCAACTCCCACCTTAACACGGCCGCCCCATTGCTAGACTGCCCCCATGAGACAACCCACAGACACGTCCTGCGCTCACTGTCCCGCCCTCCACCCTATAAGCAGGCGTAGTGGACTTTTTACGATGCGGCCATACAGATCCTCTATGGGTCCATGCACGCTGCATCCACAACACCACATCGATGGGTGGGTAGGAGCAAAAGTTCTTACAAGGAGTTCTTGCAGAAAACATTCCAGCCTCACCCGCTACACATGTGCACATGCTGTTGGAAGCGTTATCCCTCCCAACCGTCCAAGTTCAAATGAATGTCCCACACAATCAAGTTTGCTCCAGGACATGTTATGCACTTCACGGTCCCGCCCTCCACCCTACAGGCAGGTGTAGCGGACTTTTTCCCGATGCGGTCATACTGATCCTCCATCGGTGCATTCTCAATGCCCAATGGCTCTCGCCGCACCTCGTTCTTTGACCCGCCCCTTGCGAAGGCTGCCTTTTGTTTCTTGATGTCCTCCGCATTGCATGGTCTGCTGTGCCAGGCCTCTTCGGTGTACTCAAAGACCAGGTTGCAGACACAGGACCCAGGACTCGGGGCTGCGGGACGGTGAGACGCGGGCAGCCGGACGCGGGCCGCAGGCCGCGGCCGGGCCGCTGGAGCGTGGGGGGCGGGGCTGCGGGATCTGTGCTGAAAACCTAAAGCCCCGAAACAGCCTAGACCCTAAAACCCTGCAAACCCTAAACCCTGAAAACCTCAAGCCCCCGAACACCCTGGACCCTAAAAGCCCTAGAAACCCTAAACCCTCAAAACCTTAAATCCTAAAAAATCCTAAGCCCTAAACACCCTAAACAACCCTGACCGCCAAAAGAATTAAATCCAAAAACCCGAAACACCGTAAACCCTAAAAACCCTTCAGTCTGAAAACCCTGAGACTCCTTAGAACACCCCAAACCCTAAAAAGCCTAATCCCTCAAAACCCTGAGCACCCTAGACCCTAAAAACCCCAAACCTAAAAAAAACTAAAACCGGGACTTCTGGAAATTGCAGAAACCTAGATAAACCATGATAAACCTAGGGGTCTGGGCGCCTTTATTCTAAACACGTTATCCGTAGGCCGCGAGCTGCAGGCATCGGACTGTCTGGCCGCGGAGGCGCGCGGCCGCGCGTAAATTCTACTGTTATGGACTATCTTCCCAAACCTTTGCGGGCAAGCTTTTCATCCTTTCCTGGTTGTAGCGTCTCGCTCTCCCGGACCTCCATCGGGGCCAGCTCTCCCTCTTGTCTGGCTGCGGTATCTGGCTTGTCACCTCGTGGCGGCTGCTAATGCTCGCCCGCCTTGTTACTTGCGGCACTCCTTTCGGGGGTCATTCTCTCCAATCCCTTCCATAGTGTTACACGGTCTTTTTTGCATTTCCCGCATCACCAGCTCGTCCAATCCAAGCCTTGGATCCACTCCCGTGCCATCCGGCGGCACTTTCCTTGCCTTGTCAATCTCTGCGTCCAATCTGGCCGAAGTTTCCCTTCTTCACTGCCATTGGTGTTTTGTCTTCCATTTTTTGTAGTTGTCGCAGTCCTGTGCTGGCTCCGGTCTTCGGTCTTTTCCCGGCAGGGCTGTCCTGTACTTTCCCACGTATCAGCCCCACCATGCACGGAATTTCCTCAGTCTCCTTGTCTTCCCTTCCTGTTTTTGCTGTTCCCTTTTTCATCCTTTGCTACCTTCCCTCGCTCCCTGTCCGTGTCCTCCCTTTGCGCCGCCCTCACCACTGCCTTTTGCAGGCCTGGCATCTTTTCTTTCCAGTGTAACAGTGTAACATCTGATCACGTGTCATCATCTGATCACTCGTTGTTGTTCTCCCAGCTGTGGCTTGAATTTGTGATTGTGGTTTTCTTCTTTTCACTGTACTCCAGCAATCTTCTCCTTTAACTGTGCGTTCGCTTCCCTTCCAGGTTTGGGTTTTGGCTCCTTAGTCCCCACTTCTTTCCGCTCGCGACCTTCGCTGGTCGCGCTCGATGACGAGGAGCTGCTGCTCGTACTGGAGGTTGTGGCGGCTCCCTTCTTACCTTTCTTCGTTTCTTTTCGCGCTTTCCTTCCCGGTTTTGCCTTGCTCCCGGGTGCAGACTGCTGCGCTCTCTCTCGTAATTTCCGTAGTCCACGCTCTCCTCTCGGGTGCTGCCGGCTTCGCTAGCGCCTGCTGGGCTGGCGTGCCCGCCGCCGCTGCAGGAGCCGATCCTGAAGGTGCCGAAGGTGGCGGAAGCGCCGGAGGTGGTGCAAATGCAGCTCTTTTCATTGCCTCCGCATTTGCTCCAGGAACATGATATTTGCTGCACTTTTTCTAGCTGTGGACAAATTTCCGCTTATTCCCACCAGCAAGCATGCTTTCCACTCCTTGTCTTCCCCAAGTTCTGGTTGACTCTGCGCCTCTTCGGTACCTGCTGCTTCGCTCTTCTGGTCGGTCTTTCACGGCGCTTTCCCATGTTGCTCTAGATTCACCCCATTTCCAAATACAAACTCCCCGCCAAGCGCACCGGACCCAAGCTCCTGAGGTTGCAGCCCTCGCGATGGAGAGGCTTCTCACAATCTATACCCCACAACACCACAACTAGAAGGTACCAAATCATCCGTAAACTGCCGTTCATACATGTACCCACACCCCTCCCTATTTGCCCGCAGCATCTTCATGTTACATGTGCATCCACGGTCATAGCATCCGTATAAATACCACAACTGCAAGATTTCTGTTACAGCGAAACAACATACTAGCGAATGCATGCC